>VHKM01001333.1:0-43970 GCA_007210695.1 Neogobius melanostomus
GCAGTTTCATCCAGGTCATCATAGGCTTCTTGGTAACAGCTCTGGTCAGTGCGGTCCTTGTTCGGTCAGTAAGTTTAGGAGAACAGCCCGGGGTCTTGGTAGGTTTTGACAGTGATGCACCACTCTTTCTATTCCGGATGATGTATTTAACTGTACTTTGAGAGATGTTCAAAGCTTGGAAAATGTTTTTATAACTAACCCAGCTTTATACTCTCAATAACTTTATCTCGGACCCGTATCTGGTTTTGTTATTGGACTTCATGATTGTTGTTTAGTGAGGCAATACACTCTGGGACCATAGCTCTTAGGCCCTCACAGAACAGCTGGAATTACACTTGAGAGTAGATTAACACACAGTGGCCTCTAATTTAATGTTTAGGGCAGGTGTGAACATTCTGCAGTCATTAGGGATGTTATAAGGCCATTTAATGCCCCACTCCGAAAATTGCGGTGTGAAATACTTATGCACGCCCCACTTTCACATTTCTATTTTTTAGAAAAATAACAGAATCATGTATCATTTTGCTTCAACTTCACAGTTGTCTGTTACTGATGTGTGAACTTTCAGTAAAAATTCAAAATAAAATCCTTACGTTTATGGTTGTAAACATGACAAAATTGTGAAGCGCTTGTGAATACTTTCGGATGCACTGTACGTCAATAGTGTCGCTAATAACAGGGATGAAACGCACCAAAGCTACTTACATGCGCCACTCGAACTCACGGCCATAGCCCCGCGACTGAATGCTCACGGCGTCACAGCTTTACGAACATTACTAATTAGGTGAGGAACGCGGCAGGGGAGACGTTCACGGGCAGACCCAATATGGACCGACTACTCTACCTTTACAACCTTGACCCGGTTACATTTGATCATTGATTGGTAATTGATCAGGGATTAAAAAACGGTCCGAGTGGTCCAGACCAGGCAGGGGACCGGTCCCTGAGATGGTCTTTGGGTCCTGAGATTGGTCTTTGGGGTCCTTAGATGGTCTTTGGGTCCTGAGATTGGTCTTTGGGTTCCCTGAGAATGGTCTTTGGGTCCCTTGAGATTGGTCTTTGGGTCCTTATATGGTTTTGGGTCCTGAGATGGTCTTATGGGTCCTTAGATGTCTTTGGGTCCTTAGTGGTCTTTTGGTCCTGAGATTGCGTCTTTTGGTCCTGAGATGGTCTTTGGGTCCTTAGAGGTTCTTTGGGTCCTTGAGTGGTCTTATGTGTCCCTTAGATGGTCTTTGGGTCCTGAGATGGTCTTTGGGTTCCTCAGGATGGTCTTTGGGTCCTCAGATGGTCTTTGGGTCCTCAGATGGTCTTTTGGGTCCTGAGATGGTCTTTGGGGTCCTTAGATGGTCTTTGGGTCCTGAGATTGGATCTTTGGGTCCCTGAGATGGTCTTTGGGTCCTGAGATGGTCTTTGGTGTCCTTAGATGGGTCTTTGGGGTCCTTGATGGTCTTTGGCGTCCTTAGATGGCTGGGTCCTGAGATGGTCTTTGGGTCCTTCAGATGGTCTTTGGGTCCTGAGATGGTCTTTGGTCCTGAGATGGTCTTTGGGTCCCTTAGATGGCTTTGGGTCCCTTAAGATGTCGTTTGTTGTCCTGAGATGGTCTTTGGGTCCTCAGATGGTCTTTGGGTCCTGAGATGTCTTTGGGTCCTGAGATGGTCTTTGGGTCCTGAGATGTCCTTTGGGCGGTCCTGAGATGGTCTTTGGCGCCCTGAGATGGTCTTTGGGTTCTTAGATGGTCTTTGCTGGTTGATCCCTCGAGATGGCTTTGGGTCCTTAGATGTCTTTGGGTTCCTTAGATGGTCTGGTCCTGAGATGTCTTTGGTCCCTTAGAATGGTCGTTTGGGTCCCTTTAGATGGTCTTTGGGGTTCCTGAGATTGTCTTTGGGTCCTCAGATGGTCTTTGGGTCCTGAGCATGGTCTTTGGGTCCTGAGATGGTCTTTGGGTTTCCTGAGATGGTCTTTTGGGTGCCTGAGATGGTCTTTGGGTCCCTGAGATGGTCTTTGGGTTCTTAGATGGTCTTTGGGTCCCTGAGATGGTGCTTTGGGTCCTGAGATGGTCTTTGGGTCCCTGAGGATGCCGTCTTTGCGGTCCTGAGATGGTCTTTGGTTCTTAGATGGTCTTTGGGTCCTTAGATGGTCATTTGGGTCCCTGAGATGGTCTTTGGGTTCCCTGAGATGAGTCTTTGGGTTTCTTAGATGTCTTTGGGTCCTTAAGAGGTCTTTTGGGTCCCTTGAGATGTCTTTGGGTCCCTTGAGATGGTCTTTTTTCTTTGTGGGTCCCTGAGATGCGTCTTTGGCGTCCTGAGGATGGTCTTTGGGTCATTGAGATGGTCTTTTGGTCCATGAGATGGTCTTTGGTCCTTAGATGGTCTTTGGGTCCTTAGATTGGTCTGTTGGTCCTTAATGGTCTTTGGGTCCTCAGATTGGTCTTTGGGTCCCTGAGATGGTCTTTGGGTCCTTAGATGGTCTTTGGGTCCTCAGATGCTCTTTGGGTCCTGAGATGGTCTTTGGTCCTGAAGATGGTCTTTGGTCCTTAGATGGTCTTTGGCCGTCCTTAGATGGTCTTTGGGTCCTCAATGCTCTTTGGGGTCCTGAGATGGTCTTTGGGTCCCTGAGATGTCTTTGGTCCTTAGATGGTTTTGGTCCTTGATGGTTCTTTGGGTCCTTAGATTGGATCTTGGGTCCCTGAGATGTTTCTTTTGGGTCCCTGAGTGGTCTTTGGTCCTGAGATGGTCTTTGGGTCCTGAGATGGTCTTTGGGTCCTGAAGAGATGGTCTTTGGGTTCCTAGATGCGTCTTTTGGGTCCTTCAGATGGTCTTTGGGTCCTGAGATGCGTCTTTGGGTCCCTGAGATGGTCTTTGGTCCCTGAGATTGGTTCTTATTGGTCCCTGAGATGGTCTTGGGTCCCTGAGATGGTCTTTGGGTCTCAGATGGTCTTTTGGTCCTCAGATGGTTCTTTGGGTCTTAGGATGCGTCTTTGGGTCCTTAGATGCGTCTTTGGGTTCCTGAGATGGTTCTTTGGTGCCCTGAGATGGTCTTTGGGTCCTTAATGGGTCTTGCGCGTCCTTAGATGGTCTTTGGGTCCCTGAGATGGTCTTTGGCGGTCCTGAGATTGGTCTTGGGTCCCTGAGCATGGTCTTTGCGGTCCTTAGATGGTCTTTTGGGTCCTCATATGGTTCTTTGGTCCTAGATGGTCTTTGGGGTCCCTGAGATGGTCTTTGGGTCCTTAGATGGTCTTTGGGTCTTAGATGCGTCTTTGGGTCCTAGATGGTCTTTGGGTCCCTGAGATGTCTTTGGGTCCTTAGGGATGTCTTTGGGTCCTTAGATGCGTCTTTGGGCCCCTGAGATGGTCTTGGTCCCTGAGATGGTCTTGGGTCCCTGAGATGGTCTTTTGGGTCCTCAAGATGGTCTTTGGGTCCCTGTGAGATGGTCTTTGGGCCTCAGATGGTCTTTGTCCTCAGATGTCTTTGGGTCCTCAGATGGTCTTTGGGTCCTCAGATGGTTCTTTGGGTCCTTTAGATGGTCTTTGGGTCCCTGAGATGGTCTTTGGGTCCTGAGATGTCTTTGGGTCCCTGAATGTCTTTGGTCCTTTAGATGGTCTTTGGGTCCCTGAGATGCGTCTTTGGGTCCCTGAGGATGGTCTTTTGGGTCCTGAGATTGGTCTTTGGGTTTCTCAGATGGTCTTTGGGTCCTAATGTCTTTTGGGTCCTCAGATGGTCTTTGGGTCCCTGAGTGGTCTTTGGGTCCCTGAGATGGTTCTTTGGTCCCTGAGATTGGTCTTTGGGTCCTGAGATGGTCTTTTGGGCTGAATGAAAGGTCATGTATAGGACACTGACCTTCTGCTTTAGAGACGTTGTGTGGCGTAACTCCTAGTGTTTGACTCCGGGCTTCACAAGCACGAGGTTGTGAGGTCGACCCTACTCTGCCTTTTTTTTTGACTTGGAACAAATTGCTGATCAGTAAATAAATGGATTTTGAAATCCAATTTAATTCAGTGGAGATTTTAAAAACTGGCACGGTTACGTAAAATGCTTACCATGCTTTCAAACCATAAATTGCGTTACAACGTGTTGGCTAAAACCTCTCGAGTAAATGCAAATGGTACATTAATGTCAGATTTAAAGCAGCACTGAGTAAGTTGTTTACCTTAATAAATCCTTTCCGTCGCTCCCTCTGGGGTGATACAAGTTTAATGGGATGATCGGGGGTCTTTCATCGCCCCTGGTGTCTCTGGCTCAGAAAACCACAAATGCAACTTCGCGCCTACGGTCGGAGTCACCAATTACACACTAATGGAATCACGAAGAGAAGCTAACAGCTAACGGGCAAAGCTAACTGCGGGTTTACGCCACTTAAACAGTATTACAGCCAAGTTTGAGTGAAATAAATGATCTCCATTGTGTAATTGGCATGAACAATTTCCCTTCTGTCCCTTGTTCTTTTCTGATAAACATATTCTTTGAGAATAGCAAAAAATACAAATTGTGTCTGCACAAACGGAAAAAAAATGAAGCTTCTGCGCAAATTCAAACCTGGAAGACCCCAACTGCATCATCCACCTCATCACCAATCATCCAATCACAGACCCCGCTCAATCATCCAATCACAGACCCCGCCTTCAAACATCAATTCACAGACCCCGCATCAAAACAATCCATCACAGACCCCGCTCAAAACATCCAATCACAGGACCCCGCTCAATCACCAACACAGGACCCGCTCAAATCATCCAATCACAGACCCCGCTCAAATCATCCAATCACAGGACCCCGCTCAATCATCAATTCACAGACCGCCGCTCTATCATCCAGTCACAGACCCCGTCTATTCTTCTCCAATTCACAGGACCCCGCTCAATCATCCAATTCACAGACCCGCTCAATCATCAATCCACAGACCCCGCTCTATCATCCAGTCACAGCCCCGCTCTATCAATCCAGTCACAGACCACCGCCTCTATCATTCAATCAAAGACCCCGCTCTATTCATCCAATCACAGGACCCCCGCTCTATCATCCAATCACAGACCGCTCAATCATTCCAATCACAGGACCCTTCTCTATCATCCAATCAATGGACCCCGCTTCAATCATCCAAATCACAGACCCCGCCTCAATCATCCAATCACAGACCCCGCCTCATCATCCAATCACAGACCCCGCTCATTCATCAATCACAGACCCCCGCTCAATCATCCAATCACAGGACCCCGCTCAATCATCAGTCAACAGACCCCGCTCAATCATCCAATCACAGACCGCCTCTATCATCAGTCGCAACGACCCCGCTCAATATCCAATCACCAGACCCCGCTCAATCATCCAATCACAGACCCCGCTCAAATCATCCAATCACAGACCCCGCTCAATCATCAATCACAGGGACCCCGCTCAATCATTACAGTCACCAGACCCCGCTCAATCATTCCAACTCACAGACCCGCTCAATCATCCAATCACAGACCCGGCTCAATCATCCAGGTCACAGACCCCGCCTCAATCATACAGTCAACAGAACCCCGCTCAAATCATCCAGTCACAACCCGCTCAATCATCAATCACAGACCCCGCTCAATCATACAAGTCACAGGACCCGCTCAATCATCCAATGCACAGACCCCGGCTCAATCATCCAATCACAGACCACCGCTCAATCATCCAATCACAGACCCCTCCTCAATTCATCCAATCACAGACCCCGCTCAAATCATCCAATCACAGACCCCGCTCAATTCATCCAGGCACAGGATCCCGCCGTCAATCATCCAATCACAGACCCCGCTCAATCATCCATCACCAGACCCCGCTCAATCATCCAATCACAGACCCCCGGCTCAATCATCACGTCACAGACCCCCGCTCTATCATCCAATCACAGACCCCGCTCTATCATCCATCACAGACCCCGCTCTATCATCCAGTTCACAGACCCCGCTCAATCATTCCAATCACAGACCCCGCTCAATCATCCAGTTCAACAGACCCCCGCTCTATCATTCCAATGCACGAGACCCGCTCAATCATCCAATCACAGGACCCCGCTCAATCATCCAAATCCACAGGGACCCCGGCTCAATCATCCAGTCACAGGACCCCCGCTCTATCATCAATCACAGACCCCGTCAATCATTCCAATCACGACCCCGCTTCAATCAATCAGTCACAGACCCGCTCTATCATCAATCACAGACCCCGCTCAATCATCCAATCCAACAGAACCCCGCTCAATCATTCCAGTCACAGACCCGCTCTATCATTCAGTCACAGACCCCGCTCAATCCATCCAATCACAGACCCCGGCTCAATCATCAGCACAGACCCCGCCTCAATCATCCAATCACCAGACCCCGCTCATCATCCAGTCACCAGAACCCCTGGCTCAATCATCCAATCACAGGACCCCGTCTATCATCCAATCACAGACCCGCTCTATCATCCAATCACAGACCTCCGCCTCAAATCATCCAGTCACAGACCCCCGCTCTATCATCAATCACAGACCCCGCTCTATCACCAATCACAGACCCCGCTCAATCATCCAGTCACAGACCCCCGCTCTATCATCAATCACCGGACCCCCTCTATCATCCAATCACAGACCCGCTCTATCATCAGTCACAGGACCCCGCTCAATCATCCAATCACAGACCCCCGCTCAAATCATCCAATCACAGACCCCGCTCTATATCCAAATCACAGACCCCGCTCTATTCATCCAATCACAGACCCGCTCAATCATCCAGTCACAGGACCCGCTCAATCATCCAGTCACAGACCCCGCTCAATCATCCAGTTCACAGACCCCGCTCTATCATCCAATCACAGGACCCCGCCAAATCATCCAGTCACAGACCCCGCTCAATCATCCAATCAACAGACCCCGCTCAATCATCCAGTCACAGACCCCGCTCAATCATCCAGTCACAGGACCCGCGTCAATCATCCAGTCACAGACCCCCGCTCAATCATCCAATCACAGACCCGTCTCAATCATCCAATCACAGACCCCGCTCAATCATCCAATCACAGACCGACCGCTCAATCATTCCAATCACAGACCCCGCTCAATCATCCAGTCACAGACCCCGCTCAATCATCCAGTCACAGACCCCGCTCAATCATCCAATCACAGGACCCCGCATCCAAAATCATCCAATCACAGACCCCGGCTCAATCACTCCAGGTTCACAGACCCCGCTCTATCATCCAGTCACAGACCCCGCTCCAATCATCCAATCACCAGACCCCGGCTCAATCATCCAATCACAGACCCCGCTCAATCATCCAATCACAAGACCCCGCTCAATCATCCAATCACAGGACCCCGCTCAATCATTCCAATCGACAGACCCCGCTCAATATCCAATCACAGACCCCGCTCAATCATCCAAATCACAGACCCCCGCTCAATCATCCAGTCGGCAGACCCCGCTCTATCATCCAATCGCAGACCCCGCTCAATCATCCAGTCGCAAGACCCCGCTCAAATCATCCAATCGCAGGACCCCGCTCTATCATCCAATCGCAGACCCCCGCTCAATCATCCAATCACAGACCCCGCTCTATCATCCAATCACAGACCCCGCTCAATCATACAGTCACAGACCCCCGCTCAATCATCCAATCACAGACCCCGCCTCTATCATCCAATCACAGACCCCGCTCAATCATCCAATCACAGACCCCGCTCTATCATCCAGTCACAGACCCCGCTCAATCATCCAATCACAGACCCCGCTCAATCATCCAATCACAGACCCCGCTCAATCATCCAATCACAGACCCCCGCTCAATCATCCAATCACAGACCCCGCTCAATCATCCAATCACAGACCCCGCTCTATCATCCAGTCACAGACCCCGCTCAATCATCCAATCACAGACCTCCGCTCAATCATCCAACACAGACCCCGCTCAATCATCCAATCACAGACCCCGCTCAATCATCCAATCACAGACCCCGCTCAATCATCCAATCACAGACCCCCCGCTCAATCATCCAATCACAGACCCAGCTCAATCACAATCACAGACCAGCTCAATCATCCAATCACAGACCCCCGCTCAATCATCCAATCACAGACCCCGCTCTATCATCCATCACAGACCCCGCTCTATCATCCAATCACAGACCCCGCTCTATCATCCAATCACAGACCCCGCTCAATCATCCAATCACAGACCCAGCTCAATCATCCAGTCACAGACCCAGCTCAATCATCCAGTCACAGACCCAGCTCAATCATCCAGTCACAGACCCCGCTCAATCATCCAATCACAGACCCCGCTCTATCATCCAATCACAGACCCCGCTCTATCATCCAATCACAGACCCCGCTCAATCATCCAATCACAGACCCCGCTCAATCATCCAATCACAGACCCCGCTCAATCATCCAGTCACAGACCCCGCTCAATCATCCAGTCACAGACCCGCTCAATCATCCAATCACAGACCCCGCTCAATCATCCAATCACAGACCCCGCTCTATCATCCAATCACAGACCCTTGCTATGGCCTGGGCCTCCTCCCGCTGTGGCCTGGGCCTCCTCCCGCTGTGGCCTGGGCCTCCTCCCGCTGTGGCCTGGGCCTCCTGTGTGTGATGCCCTGGGTTTGACCTGAAGGCGCTGATGAATGTAATCAAAGACTCTTTCAGCTGCTCGTCTCATGTCCCTGCAGGTGTTCAGCTGTCGGTGTGTGAAGACGAACAGCTGCAGGAGCCGTTCACCGCGGTCTGTGTGAAGACGGAGGACGAGGACGAGTTCCATCATGAGGAGGAGGGGCCTGAGGGGCGGGGCCTGAGGGGGCGGGGCCTGACGGCGCCGGCTGCAGCTCTGAGCCGCGGCTAAACTCCGACAGTGACTCTTCAGTGGGAAACGAAACGCCGCACACGGAGTTCGTGGTGAAGCCGCATCGATGTCCCGAGTGCGGAAAGAGGTGAAAGTCTTTCTAAATACGTCCTGTGTTTCTGGTTCTGTTTCTGGTTCTGTTTCTGGTTCTGTTTCTGGTTCTGTTTCTGTTCTTATTGTTTCATTTCCTGCTGTGCTAATGTGGGGCTACACTACAAATACAAAACTTTTATTTGACAAACAAAGCCATGAGGAAAGTCGATCATACAGCGAATAATCAACGACCCGACAATACTGAATATGGAAGTTTAGACATAGTTTCTGTTTAAATGTTGCTGCAACAAACTCCATCAGGCTGCGATGGGACGGGGGGGATTTCCTTCTGGTTTTCTTGTCTCTGTTCTTTTATCCCTATCCCTACTTCTGCTGTACTATTGTAGCAAAGACATCGCACCCTGACTTCCATACATCAACTTCATTTTCTTGAGATTTGGTAGATGATGTTCCGTAAATAAGGAAGCCATAATGAGCCACGGCAGTTTGTCAGTTTCCTCCTTGTTCGTAATGAATTTGCTGAACATATGTTTTGTAAATGAATAATCCTCCTTTCATTCCTTCAGGTTTCTGCGTAAAGATCACCTGCAGGGTCACATGATCACCCACACGGGACAGCGGCCGCACAAATGCTCCTTCTGCGAGAAGACCTTCATCCGTCAGAACCACCTGAAGACTCACCTGAGGAACCATACGGGAGAGAGACCTTACAGCTGTCCTTTCTGCAGCCGAGGCTTCACCACCAAAGCTCTGCTCACACCTCACCTGAGGATCCACACAGGAGACCGGCCCTTCAGGTGCAGCGAGTGCGACAAGGCTTCATCCAGAGGAGCCACCTGAAGGCCCACGCCCAGACTCACCTGAGGAACAAGAGCTTCACCTGCCTCATCTGTAAGGAGGTGTTTCAGGAGAGAGGAGAGCTGATGGTTCACTCACGCCTCATACACCCAGAGTAACTTCACCTGAAGGCCCCGCCCTCTTTAACAAGGCCACACCCTCTTGAACCTCTTAAGCCACGCCTTAAAGGAATAGGCCACCGTTTTTCTTACCTGAGCTTAGACGAGTTCATCTGTACCTGTCTGGTCTTCACGTGTGCCTTCAGTAAACACAGCACAGACGGCGTTAGCATTTAGCCTCTCTCTTCTCCTCTATAGCTCCAAACCAGGTGAAGATAGAAGCTACCAAACTCTTCCACGTTTTCTCTATTTAAATATGGTTACGTGAAGTGTTACACTAATAATACCAGGAGTAATTCGCATCCGCACAGTAAAGTGAAGATATCACTGCGCGGATGCCGAATTACTCCTGGTATTATTACGCCTTACAATATAGTTCCCCTTTTATCCACTTAGAAAATCCACATTGTTTAATTTTGTGTAATTATACCTTATAGTGTAACACTTCACGTAACCATATTTAAATAGGGAAAACGTGGAAGAGTTTGGTAGCTTCTATCTTCACCTCGTGTGGAGCTATAGAGGAGAAGAGGCTAAATGCTAACGCCGTCTGTGCTGTGTTTACTGAAGGCACACGTGGAGACCAGACAGGTACAGATGAACTCGTCTAAGGTAAGAACAGATCTCAGTATGGAAAAACGCTGGCCTGTTCCTTTAACCGAGCACATTTTCTCCAGTTTGGCTTTACCCAAATCAAAACAAGAAAGAGCGACAAAAAGGTGACACAACTGTGATGAAAAAGTGACCACGACAGAAACGCTTAAAAAATGCAACAAAACGTTTCAATCAGTTTTGTTAGGTCTTAGCTTTCAAATGAGGCTGGAAGCTTTTAGATTTGGGTAAAGCTGAACTGGAGAAAACGTGCTTGTTTTTTCCTTTTTGAGTTCCTCCACATGTGGAATGAACATCTGCAAAGTGATTGCTCTGACTCACACTATATATATATATATATATAATATAATGTTGTTATTATTATTTTTTTACAAAACAGGGAGTTGTAACCACAGTTTGCTGGCGCTGATGTTTGTATTTGTGAGCATTGGAAACAGCTGTAGCTCAGTAATAAACATGTTTAGGGCTAAACTTTGGTCTGTGTCTCTAAACATCTGTGTCACTAAACATCTGTGTCACTAAACATCTGTGTCACTAAACATCTGTGTCACTAAACATCTGTGTCACTAAACATCTGTGTCACTAAACATCTGTGCAGGAACAATCATCATAAATGAGTCTCTACAGACAAGTGTGTAGAGTTTCCTCTTCATATTCTACACTTTACTTTATTAGGATGTAACGTTACTGCAGGAGGAGCAGGATGTGGATCTGATAAAGGCTCTTTGAGTTATGTTTGTTTGTTTGTTTGTTGTTTACTTTATTGCAATGTGTCCTCTGCATGTGACCCATACATCAATGCCGCTGGATGACCCGTCAGGAGCAGTGGGCGACGGCAGTGACCCGTCTCCATGATGTGGAGCCAGGCTGATGGTCAGAATCACCTAGCTGGAGGATTCACCTATTGTACATGTTTTTATTGGTAGGGGAAACCGGAGTACCCGGAGGAAACCTACACAGACACAGGGAGAACATGTAAACTCCACAGAAAGGCCCCATCCAGGTGGGAATCGAACCCGGGACCTTCAGCTGTGAAGTGAGACGGTCCTACACATGTCCCTGTGTCTCTGCAGGACCACGTGGTCACGACTGAGGCGCCGCGTGTTTATTTATAAACTATGACTTCATGATTCAAACATATTGTAATCATTTATCACATGACCTGGTCACATGACCTGGTCATGGTCCATCTGTTACACAGAACATTATTATGGAAGTGTCCAGGGGCAAACAAAGGGGACGTTAGAGGCAACCGAGCTTTTTTAAATACGGTCACATGATCCAAGTCCAAACTCCGCCCTCGTTTGGCCCCATAGAGGAGAGGAGGCTAATGCTAACGCCGTCTGAGCACACGCGTAAAGACCAGACAGCGACGCATCAGCTCGTCTAAGCTCAGGTAAGAACTGACCTCAGTATTAAAAAACACTGGCCTGTTCCTTTAATGTTTTTCCTCCTGAAATAAAATAAAGATTAAATCAGTTCATACAAACTGCTCATATTGTGCAGTTATTATTTAATATATCATATGTAATATATTCATTATTGTAATATACTCATTATTGTAATATATTCATTATTGTAATATACTCATTATTGTAATATACTCATTATTATTATTATTGTAATATACTCATTATTGTAATATACAAGTTATTGTAATATATTACGATGTTTTTGTATTTATACATTTAAAGGCAAGTATTCAGTAACTAAATACAGTCACATAACTCAGTTAAACCTCTTAACCCCCGCTTAACCCAGTGCATTTCCTCCAGTTCAGCTTTACCCAAATCTAAAAGGTCACAGCCTGTAGGCCACAGGAACAACTCATTTGAAAGCTAAGATCTTTCTTTTAGATTTCCCTCTGAGCAAATCTTTGACTAATCGGTCACAAAGTCAAACCGCACGTTTGAACCTGGAAATGAACCTGAAAATACCCGAACCCAAAGTTCAGATCATCTTTGTAGGTCTTAGCTTTCAAATAAAGAAGCTTTTAGATTTGGGTAAAGCTGGAGATAATGTGGTTTAAGAGGTTGAAGAGTTTCAGATCTCTCTCTTTTGATTGCCGCGCGCGCCACAGGGCGGTGTGACGCCACACCGGGACTTCCGGTAGCTTAGCGTAGCATGAGCCGTTAGCAGAGTGTAGCTCGTGAGGAAACATCATAAAAACATCATAAAAACAGGTTAAACATGTCAAACACGGAGCTGCTCAGACGTTAGTGACGCAGCGTTTATACTAGCGGACCGCGGAGGAGATTCTGCTGCTGTTCGAGAGAACATCGAGGAGCTGCTACTCACAGGTACCTTCACTAGCTGACAAGCCTCACTATACTGTATCACAGCTGCTCACAGGTACCTGCACTAGCTTGAAGCCTCACTTATACTGTATCACAGCTGCTCACAGCGTACTGCACTAGCTGAAGCCTCACTTATACTGTAATCACAGTGTGCTCACAGGTACCTGGCCACTAGCTGAAGCTTCATTTATACTTGTATCACAGGCTGACTCACAGGTACCTGCACTAGTTGAAGGCCTCATTATACTGTAATCACAGCTGCTCACAGGTAGCCTGACACTAAGACTGAAGCCTACACTTATACTGTCATCACAGCTGCTCACAGACCTGCATAGCTGCAAGCCTCACTTATTACTGTATCACAAGCTTGCTACACAGTACCTGCACTAGCTGAAGCTTCATTATACTGTATCACAAGCTCTCACAGGTACCTTAGGCACTAGCTGAAGCTTCACTTATACTGGTATCACAGCTGCTCACAGGTACCTGCCACTTAGCTGAAGCTTCAACTTATTATGTTATCAACAGCTGCTCACAGGTACCTGCACTAGCTGAAGCTCACTTATACTGCGTATCACAGCTGCTCACCAGAGGTACCTGACACTAGCTGAAGCCTCACTTATACTTGTATCACAGCTGCTCACAGGTACCTGCACTAGCTGAAGGCTTCACCTTATACTGTAATCACAGCTGCTCACAGGTACCTGCACTAGCTGAAGCTTCACTTATACTGCTATTCACAGCTGCTCACCAGGTACCTGCACTAGCTGAAGCTTCACTTATACTGTATATCACCAGCTGCCTACAGTACCTGCACAGCTGGAAGCTTCACTATACTGTATCACAGCTCTCACAGGTTAACCTGCACTAGCTGAAATCCTCACTTATAAACTGTATCACAGCTGCTCACAGGATACCTGCACTAGGATGAAGCCTCACTTATACCTGATATCACAGCTCTCACAGGTACACTGCACTAGCTGAAGCTCACTTATACTGATCACAGCTGCTCACAGCGTACCATGCACTAGCTGAAGGCCTCAACTTATACTAGTACTCACCGCTGCTCACAGGTACCTGCACTACTGAATCCTTCACCTTCATACGTATCACGCTTCTCACAGGTACTGGCACCTAGTGAAGCCTCACTTCATTACGTGCTATCACAGCTGCTCACAGGTACCTCACTAGCATAAGCTTCACTTATACTGTATCACAGCTGCATCACAGCGATACCTGCACTAGCTGAAGCCTCACTTATACGTATCACAGCTGCTCCAGTACTGCACTAGCTGAAGACTTCATTTATACTGATATCACAGGCTGCTCACAGTACCCATGCACTAGCTGAAGCTTCATTCTAACTATAAAGTGATATATAAACGTCACATTTCTGTCACAGATCAATTACTAACCTGCTCCTCCTAAGACTCTAACAGTGTCTTGAGTTTCTGGCGGACAGCAGGGGGCCCCGGGGTTGTGGTCACACAGGTCTACTCTGGTTTAAACACGTATTTACAGAAGTGGAGATGAATATATAATTATTATATATATGACCGATTGTTTAAACGACTTAACCAGTTTATTTATGTCAGACATAAATAAACTGTTAATAGTTATAAACCATCGACAGAAGCCAAACCATTAATTCAGCTTTTCCTGTATCATGTCAACCAAAACCTGCTAAACTAGCAAACTAACCAGACTACAGCACTAACTAGCTAAGCACTAGCAACTAACACTAACTAAAGCACTAACTAACTAGCTAAGCACTCAGCAAAAAACTAGTAAACATAACTAGCTAAAGCACTAACTAGCTAAACGACTAACTACACTAACTTCCCTTAGAATTCTGATCTAACATACAGCCAGGCAACCAAAAATAACTGTGTTAAAGCAAAACCATTGAAACCCAGCCATGTTAAAGTCGACGTTTGATAGGATTCCACTGAATACATTAGTTTATTCTCTTCGTCTGTGTTTGTTGGGCGTTTGCTGGAGACCGGCGCACGCACAGGCTCCGCCACTGCACTCAGCTGACGCGACAGGCTCCGCCCACTTGCCTCAGCTGACGCGCAAGGGAAAGGCCCGCCCCACTGCCTCAGCCTCAAGCTGAGCGGGGACAGCTCCGCCCACTGGCCTCAGCCTGAGCGGCGGGACGGCTCCTACCCATCCTCAGACTGAGCACGGGACAGCTCCGACCCACTGCCTCAGCTGATCGCGGGAACAAGGGGGATGCGCACAAGCTAGTTAAGTTTAAAACAGGACATACCCCTGGATGATCATCGTTGTCTGTCGAGTCAAACCTCTGTGTCTTTGATAAGTTTGGATAAAAAGGGTCTGAATGTTTTACCTCCTATCCTGCTCTAAACCCGTCCCTGCATGGTTGGTTAGCTTCATGTTCATTTGTGGCTTCCATCTCCCTCTTCCTGCAAGGTGTTCAGGATCAAACTGTTTTACGCTCTTCTGTCAGATCGTTACTGTTAACGCTCCTCTGTCCCTAGCAGGGTGTTCAGATCGTACTGTTAACCCTCCCCTGTCCCTTGCAGAGATGTTAGATCGTACTGTTAACGCTCCCTCTGTCCCTGCAGGTTTCAGACATATGTTTACGCCCTCTGTCAGATCGTACTAGTTAACGCTCCCTCGTCCCTGCAGGTAGTTCAGATCGTACTGTAACCCCTCCCCCTGTCCCTGCAGAGTTTTCAGATCCGTACTGTTAACGCTCCCTGTCCCTGCATGTGTACAGATCGTTACTCTGTTAAACACTCACCTCTGTCCCTGGAGTGTTCAGATCGTACTGTTAACACTCCCTCTGTCCCTGGCAAAGGTGTTCCAGTCGTACTGTTAAACCCTCCTCTGTCCCTGACAGGTGTTCAGATCGTACTGTTTAAACGCTCCCTCTGTCCCTGCAGAGTGTTCAGAATTCTACTGTTACCCTCCCTCTTCCCTGGCAGGTGTTCAGATCGTATGTTACGCTCCCCCTGTCCCTGCAGGTGTACAGATCGTACTGTTCAACTCTCCTCTGTCCCTGACAGGTGTTCAGATCCTACTGTTGACGCTCCCTCTGTCCCTACAGGTGTTGCAGATTCGTACTGTTAACCCTCCCCTGTCCCTGAGGTGTTCAGATCGTTTCACTGTTGATGCTCCCTCTCGTCCTTTGCAGGTGTTCAAGATCCGTACTGTTAACACTCCTCTGTCCTGCAGGTGTTCAGATTACTGTTAACACTCCCTCCTGTCCCTGCACGGTTTCAGATCGTACTGTTAACCCTCCCCCTGTCCCTGCAAGGTGTTCAGATTCTACTGTTGATGCTCAACTCATGTCCTGCAGTGTCAGATCGTTACTGTTAAACACTCCCTTGTCCCTCAGAGTTGTTCAGATCGTACTGTTAACACCCCTCTGTCCCGGCAGGTGTTACAGATCGTACGTTAACTCCCTCTTGTCCCTGCAGGTCGTTCAGATCGTACTGTTACGCTCCCCTGTCCTGCAGGTGTAACAGATCGTACTGTTTAACTCTCCCTCTGTCCTGCAGGTGTCAGATCGTTACTTAGTTGACGCTCCCTCTGTCCCTGCAGGTGTCCGATACGGTACTGTTGCATGCTCCCTCTGTCCCTGCAGGTTGTTCAGAATCGTACTGTTAACACTCCCTCTGTCCCTGCAGTGTTCTCAGATCGTACTGTAACCCATCCCCCTGTCCCTGCAGGTGTTCAGTCGTACTGATTGATGCTCCCTCATGTCACTGCAGGTGTTCAGATGTACTTGTTAACACTCCTTCTGTCCCTGAGCCAGGTGTTCAGATCTACTTGTTAACACTCCCTCATGTCCCTGCAGGCTGTACAATCGTACTGTTAACTCTCCCTCCCTGTCCCTGCAGGTGTTCATATCGTATGTTTGACGCTCCCTCTGCCCTACAGGTGTTCAGATCGTCACTGAATGTCGCTCGCCCTGTCCCTGCAGGCTGTTTCAGATCTACTGTTAACCCTCCCCTGTCCCTGCAGGGTTCAGATCGTATGTGATGCCTCCCTCTGTCCCTGCAGAGGTGTTCAGATGTACTGTTAACTCTCCCTCTGTCCTGGCGGTAGGATGTTCCAGATCTAACATGTTAACTCTCCCTCGTCCTGCAGGTGTTCAGATCGTACTGTTAATCTCCCTCTGTCCCTGCAGGTGTTCATGATCGCTACTGTTAACTCTCCCTCTGTCCCCTGCAGGTGTTTCAGATCCGTTACTGTGACGCCCCTCTTCCCTACAGGTATTCAGATCGTTACTAGTTGAACGCATCCCTCATGTCCCTACAGGTATTCAGATCGTACTGTTAACACTCCCTCTGTCCCTGCAGGTGTTCCAGCATCGTACTGTTTGACGCTCTCTGTCCCTTACAGGTATCAGATCGTTACTTGTTAACACTCCCTCTGTCCCTGCAGGTGTTCAGATCGTTACTGTTGACGCTCCCCCTGTCCCTGCAGTGTGGTTTTCAGATCGTACTGTGACGCTCCCTCTGTCCTACAGTGTACAGATCGTTACTGTTACCACTCCCTCTGTCCCTGCAGTGTTTCAGTCGTACTGTTTAACTCTCCCTCTGGTCCCTGCAGGTTGTTTCAGATCGTATGTTACCCTCCCTCTGTCCCCCCAGGTGTTCAGATCGTACTGTTAACGCTCCCTCTGTCCCTGGCAGGTGTTCAGATCGTTAAACTGTTACCCTCCCTCTGTCCTGCAGGTGTTCAGGATCGTACTGTTTGACGCTCCCTCATGTCCCTACAGGTGTACAGATCGTACTGATTAACACAATCCCTCTGTCCCGCAGGTGTTCAGATTCAGTACTGTTAACTTCCTCTCCTGCAGGTGTTCATATCGTATAGTTAGACGCTCCCCCTGTCCCTGCAGTGACAGATCGTTAAATGTAACTCTCCTTTGCCCCTGCAGGTGTACAGATCGTCTGTTGGACGCTCCTCTGTCCCTTACAGGTGTTCAGATCATACTGATGTCGCATCGCCTGTCCCTGCAAAGTGTTCAGACGTACTGTTAACCCTCCCCCTGTCCCTGCAAGGTGTTCAGAATCTACATGTTGATCTCCCTCTCTGCAGGTGCTTTCAGATCGTTACTGTTAACACTCCTCTGTCCCTGCAGGTGTTCAGATCGTACAGTCTTAAGACGCTCCCCTGTCCCTGCAGGCTGTAACAGCATCGTTACTGTTAACTCTCCCCTGTCCTGCAGTCTTCAGATCGACTGTTAACTCTCCCTCTGTCCTGGAATGGTGTTTCCAGATCGTACTGTTTGAGCTCCCTCTGTCCCAACTACAGGTAATTTCAGATCGTACTGTTTAACACTCCCTCTGTCCCTGCAGGATGTTCAGATCGTACATGTTAAACACTCCCTCTGTTCCCTGCAGGATGTTCAGATGTACTGTTAACTTCTCCCTCTGTCCCTGGCAGGTGTTCAATCGTTACTGGTTGACGCTCCCCCTGCCCTGCAGGTGGTACAGATCAGTACTGTAACTCTCCCTCTGTCCTGCAGGGTACAGATCGTACTGTTTGACGCTCCCTCTGTCCCTACAGGTGTCAAATCATTACTGATGTCGCTCGCCCTTCCCTGCAGGTTGTTCAAGATACTGTTAACTCCCCCTGTCCCTGCAGTGTTCAGGATCGTACTGTTGATGCTCCCTTCTGTCCTGCAGGTGTTACACGATCGTGACTGTTAACACTCCCTCTGTCCCTGCAGGTTCAGATCGTACTGTTGACGCTCCCCCTGTTCCCTGCAGGTTACAGATCGTACTGTTAACGCTCCCTTGTCCCTGCAGGATGTTCAGAATCGTACTGTTAACTCTCCCTCTGTCCCTGAGGATGTTCAAGATCTTACTGTTGACGCTCCCTCTGTCCCTCACAGTAATTCAGATCGACTGTTAACACTCCCTCTGTCCCTGCGCAGGTGTTCAGATCGTACTGTTAACACTCCCTCGTCCCTGCAGGTGTTCAGATCGTACTGTTAACTCTCCCTCTGTCCCTGCAGGTGTTCAGATCGTACTGTTAACTCTCCATCTGTCCCTACAGGTGAACCACCTGCAGTATTCAGATCGTACTGTTAACACTCCCTCTGTCCCTGCAGGTTGTTCAGATCGTTACTGTTAACTCTCCCTCTGCCTGCAGGTTGTTCAGGATCTAACTGTTGACGCTCCCTCTGTCCCTGCAGGTATTCAGATCGTTTACTGTTAACCACTCCCTCTGTCCCTGAGGTGTTCAGATCGTACTGTTGACGCCTCCCCCTGTCCCTGCAGGTGTTTTCAGTGTACTGTTTGACGCTCCCTCTGGTCCCTACAGGTGTTCAGATCGTACTGTTAACACTCCCTCTTGTCCACTGCAGGCGTGTTCAGATCGTACATGTTAACACTCCCTCTTGTCCCTGCAGGTGTTTACAGATCGTACTGTTAACACTCCCTCTGTCCCTTGCAGGTGTTCAATCGTACTGTAATCTCCCTCTGTCCCTGCAGGTGTTCAGATCGTTACTGCTAACCTCTCCCTCGTCCCTAAGTGTGAACACCTGCAGGTTATTTCAGATCGTACTGTTAACACCCTCCCTCTGCTCCTTCCAGGTGTACAGATCGTACCTGTGCAGGGTTCGACTCGCCGCACATCAAGGAGGAAGCAGCTGACAGGAGCGACTGCAGGGATCGCCCTTCGCCGTGCATCAGGTATGAAAGCTGATGAAGAGGAGGAGGACGAGCGCCGGCTGCAGCTTGGACCCGCCCACACGCTCTCCTCTCTGAACAGCGAGGAGCGCACGGTCAGCCGCTGAGGAGACGAGACCCTCAGAGGGACTACAGTGAGGGAAGCAGGGCCCGCCCAGACGCAGACTACGCCTATGATCGCTGCCCGAGTCCAGGCCCGATTCCAGGCCGAGTCCAGGGCCCGAGTCCGGGCCCGACTCCAGGCCGAGTCAGAGGCCCGACTCCAGGCCCGACTCCAGGCCCGAGTCCAGGCCCGAGTCCAGGCCGATCCAGCCCGAGGCGGCCCGTATTCCAGCTCGCAGACTGGGGAAGGGCGTTCTCCTCCAGCTCCACGCTGCAGAGACACGTGGCGTCCGTGCACGGGCGAGCGGCTCACCAGTGCAGCGGACTGTGAGAAGAGGTTCACGAAAGAAGAGCGACCTGAGAGGCACCGGTGGTTCAACACGGGAGGAGAAAGAGGACCCTCTCAGGTGCTCAGTTCTGTGACAAAAGCTTCTCTCAAGATCAGCACCGGACGCAGCACATGGAAGCTGAGTGCACCACGCCGCGCCCTTTCAGCTGGCCAGGGGGACTGTGGAGACCTTCAAAAGACATGTCAACTTTAAACGCCACGCCTGAGTCCACACGGAGGAGCGCGGCACAAGTGCAGCGTCTGCGAGAAACGCTCAACACAAGTGTCCACCTGAAGCAGCACCTGTTCCTGTGTCAGCGCCGTTTTCCATGCGACGAGGCGCGAGAAGCCGCACGTGTGTAGGACTGTGGAAGGGCTTTCTTACACAAGTGCCAGTCTGGGAACTCACCGAAGGAATCCACACGGAGAGCGCCGTACAGACTGCTCTGTCTGGGAGACGATTCATCATAAAGGCTTATCTCCACGCATCATCGCAACGCTCCCACCCCGTCTGCGCGTCTGCAACGGCCTGACTTCAGAGACGAGGAGGAGCTGACTGCGATCAGAGAGCATGCCGGACGCCGCAACTGTTGGACGTCATCCAGAATGCTCCCACCCCGGTCTGCCAGACGCTGCCACCGTCTGCAGACGCTCCCAACCCCGTCTGCAGATGCTCCACCCCGTCTAGCGACGCTCCCACCCCGTCTGCAGACGCTCTCACCCCTCTGGCAGACGCTCTCACCCCGTCTGCAGACGCTTCCCAACCCCAGTCTGCAGCGCTTCCACCCCCCGTCTGCAGACCGCTCCCAACCCCGATCTGCAGACGCTCCCACCCCGTCTGCAGACGCTCTTCAACCCGTTCGAGACGAGGAGGAGCCACGCCCGGGACGTCATCGTCGCGTGGAACATGAAGGCGAGACGCTGCCAGTCGTCGACTTAGGGAACGTGTCTAGTTTTTCTCCCTTAACGCCTTAGATTTAACGTCACAGTTCCACGCTTATTCATTCAACAAATCACTGACTAGGTTTGGTATCCACGTGTAGCACAAAAGGCTTAAACCGAGATGCATGCTGTAATCCAAAATGGTCATTCCTTTGTGGGAGAACAGGCAGAGGCTAAAAAACGGGAGGAATATTACACAGATGTGCCGGGACAGGGACTAAACCTTTAACAACATCTGCCACTTTAGTCGGGCTCCATAAGACTCACACTTTACAGACTCCACACTTTAACAGACTCGCACTTTACAGAACTTCGCACTTTACAGACTCGCACCTTTTACAGACTCGCCACTTTACAGACTCGCACTTTACAGACTCGCACTTTACAGAAACTCGCACTTTAACAGACATCGCACTTTTACAGACTCAGCACTTACAGACTCACACTTCAGACTCCGCACTTTACAGACTCACACTTAACGACTCCACAACTTACAGACTCACACTTTACAGGACTCCGCACTTTACAGACTCCACACTTTACAGACTCCACACTTTACAGACTCCACACTTTACAGACTCACACTTTACAGACTCACACTTTACAGAACTCACACTTTACAGACTCACACTTTACAGGATCCGCACTTTACAGACTCACACGATTTACCAGACTCACACCTTTACCAGACTACACCTTTACAGACTTCACACTTTACAGACTGCCCGCACTTTTACAGACTCCCACACTTTTACAGGACTCACACTTTAACAGGACTCCGCACTTACAGACTCACACTTTACCCAGACTCCCATTAACAGGACCCACACTTTACAGATCCACACTTTACCAGACTCCAGCACTTTACAGATCCGCCACTTTACAGACTCACACTTTACAGACTCCACACTTTACCAGGACTCACACTTTACAGAACTCGCACTTTACCAGACTCACACTTTACAGGACTCACACTTTACAGACTCCGCACTTTACCAGACTTCACAACTTTACAGACTCCGCACTTTACAGACTCCGCACTTTACAGACTCCACACTTTACAGGACTCCACACTTTACAGACTCACACTTTACAGACTCACCTTTTTACAGACTCACACTTTACGACCTCCGCACTTACAGACTCCACACTTCTACCGACTCCCACACTTATACAGAAACTCCCACTTTACCAGACTCCACACCTTTACCAGACTCACACTTTTACAGAACTCCACACTTTTACAGACTCCGCACCCTTTACAGACTCCACACTTTACAGACTCACACTTTACAGACTCACACTTTACAGACTCCGCACTTTACAGACTCACACCTTTACAGACTCCAACACTTTACAGACTCCACACTTTTACAGACGTCCACACTTTTTACAGACTCACACTTTTACAGACTCCACACTTTACAGACTCCGCACTTGTACAGACTCCACACTTTACGACTTCACACTTTACAGACTCACACTTTTACAGACTCCACACTTTACCAGACTCGCCACTTTACAGGATCTCCACACTTTACAGACTCCGCATTACAGGACTCCACACTTTACCAGACTTCACACTTTACAGACTCACACTTTACAGACTCCACTCACTACATTTGGAAGGTTTTACTGCAACAAGGAAACTAACAACCAGATGCCAATGTTGTGTTAGCAGTGATGATGAGTTTAAACCATAGATGTAACTGTTAACTCATCCCTTATTCCGCTGGAACAATCCCCATCCACAAGTGTTATTTATACTCTTTCCGCTGCAGGTTCACAGCCACTTGGAGTCTGACCAACTCTCCATCGAGAAGCAAAGTCCGTCAGCCAGTTCCTTTGTAGAAACATTACACAGATGTTTTCTCCATGACCTTTGGTTTCCTTGATCCAGGACATGAACATTAAACAATCCACCTCTTCATTCCCAGAAGCCAGCCACATTTAACTGTTGAGTCGTGTGAAGGAGATACTGACTGCATTTGTTAAGGGAAACACTAAACACACTTCGTCAGGAACGACGTCCCTGAAACACAACGCTGATCCGCTTAGAGACAAATGTTTCATCGCATCACTAAGAACTGACTGGACCCTGCAGCTGCTCAGACTGGACCCTGCAGTCTGCTTCAGGACCTGGACCCTGCGCTGCCCTCAGGACTGGACCCTGCAGCTGCTCAGACTGGTTCCACAGACACGGCTCCCTCAGATTTATGTTTACTGCTCATTTATGTTATAAACTCCCCAACCTAATCCCGCCTCGTAAACAAATCATGACTTTGTTCATAATGTGTTCTCTTTATTGCACCTTTGTTTAAACAGAGGCATACTTTCTCCGGCTTCAGTGAAAAACACGTAGGAAACCGTGTTAAATAGTTGGCACCGACACCGGTTAAACTAATATTGAATTAATAAACGCTATTTAAAGTTTTGTCTAGGGAACTTTTACCCTGGTTTTCTCCTCCCTCCCACATTCTTGACATTTGCAGAATTGAACCGTGTATTGTAAATGTGCAGATCTTCCAAACATTATTGTCACAGATTCATGTTACGATCACACAAATTACATCAGAGATACATATATCAATAAAAAAACGGGATAGTTACATATCACATATATGTGCTGTATGTAAATATATCTTTTACATACACACATCGCTGGGATCACTGTTAGTGGTGCCTCATTGTCTTTACTGTCTCTTTAAGAGGAAGAAGCCCCGCTCCCCTCGCCATGTGAAGCCTCCTGCTCCTTCAGATGTTTGTTATGTTTCATATTTATTTTATGTTTTTATTCCCTGGGTTTGGTTTCCCGGCCCTGGGAATTTTATAAAAAACCATTGCGGCATAGTTGACCTTACATGTATACATCTAATCTCTGTGCACTTTATTTTGTAATTACAGTTGAATAATAAAACAAAAAACAATCCAAAACTAAAATAATAACTAACAATAAACGGCTATTTACCTCGGGCCGGGACCAATATTTGGATACTATAGCGGACACCTTTGCTGCAACACCGAGCCAGTAAATAAAATTCCAGAGTTGTGACGTCTCATCTGAAAGCTAAGACGGACGTGGTGCAGTAGTAGCAGCGGGTCGTCTCGTTGGTCCGGAAGGTTGTGAGCGTTCGAATCCCAGCGTGACCACAAATTGCACACTGTTGTGTCCTTGGGCCAAGACACTTCACCCTCCTCGCCTCAGTGTTGCGCTACCTTGGGTGTGAATGGGTGACTAGGTTGCCTTACTGTAAAGCACTTTGGGCCTGATTCATCACATTTTGGTATAATTTCTTTCGCTTTTTTATGCACTTTTGTGTTGACTTTTTCATCACTTTTTTTGCAGCTTTATGTGGGGTATTTTTTGTCATTTTTCCATCTTTTTTTAGTGGGTCCTTTTCATCACTTTTTGTTGCTCATCTTTTCCAAAGGAAGCTTTTAGATTTTGGGTAAAAGACCCAAAATGAAGAAAAATTGTGCTCCCGTTCAGGTAGGGTATAAAGGGGGTTAAAACAAAACATCAACACAGGCCGCAGATTTTAATGACGTTATCCGCGCGGATGTCGTCATTGATCCACGCGAACGTTAGCGTCGACAAAAAAGCGAATTCCTTCTCGTTTATCGTAAATGTTTTTGCCGTAACATTAATCTTTACGATCTGCAAGTGAGTTTTACTTCCCTTTAACGGGGATTCTTTAACTGATAGCCGAGTGTTTCCGGTCCCAAATGTGTTTATAAATTTACGGCCTGGAGGCGAGAAGCGTTCTTTCACTTCATCAAGCTAGGCTAACCGTTAGCATCAGTTAAGCATCGGGTAAAACAAAAGGATTTGGAGAAAAAACCGACTTTATAAACCCCGGACAGACCCGAGGACAGGAAGTGAAATAACAGGTTACTTTGACGTGATAACAGGATTACTTGGAGGTGCAATACCAGGTACTTTGAGATGAATTAACAGGTCTACTTTTGAAGTGAATAACAGCGTTACCCTTTGATGTGCATAATAACAGGCATTACTTTTGAGTGAATAACCAGCGATTCTTTTTTTTGTGAGTTGAATTCCTGTAGCCCCGCAAAAGTAAATGAGAACGAGACCTTGAAAAGTACGCGTTTTCGAAACTGGAAATAACGCCGCAGTATTTCGAGTTCCTCTCGGCCAGAGCCAAAAGAACATCGTGGTCCGCTGTCGGTTATGAGCCGGAAACAAGACCGCTGTCGACGTGCGAAAAAACTCCACCTCCAACTTATTAAAAACACCTGAAGAGTCGAACACAAGCGCTGAAGCTCACAAACCAGCCAAGGCAGAAAGAGCGCGGCCAACAGGCGGCGGCGGACCCGTCCCGAACAGGTCATCACAGGGACCCGTCCCGACAGGTCCAGTCACAGAGGGGACCCGTCCCGACAGGTCAGTCACAGAGGGACCCGTCCCGGAAGGTCAGTCACACAGACGTGTCAGTCACAGACGGTCGTCAGTCACACAGACGGCGTCAGGTCACACCAGACGGGTCAGTCACACAGAACGGGTCAGTCACACAAGACGGGTCAGTCACAGGCGGGTCAGTCACACAGACGGGTCATCACAACGGGGCAGTCACAGACGGTGTCAGTCACATACGGGTTCAGTTCACAGGCGGGTCGTCACAGACGGGTCAGTCAACACGACGGGTCAGGTCACCAGCGGGTCAGTCACAGACGGGGTCAGTCACAACGGGTCAGTCACACCAAGACACGCAGTCCACATTACGGGCTCAGTCACAGACGGGTCAGTCACACAGACGGGGTCAGTCACAGGCGGGTCAGTCACAGACGGGTCAGTCACAGAACGGGTCAGTCACCACAACACGTCAGTCACAAGACGGGTCAGTCACAGGCGGGTCAGTCAACAGACGGGTCAGTCACACAGACGGGTCAGTCACACAGGGACGGTGGTCAGTCACACGACAGGTCAGTCACACAGACGGCGTCAGTCACAACGGGTCAGTCACACCAAGACACGCAGTCCACATTACGGGCTCAGTCACAGACGGGTCAGTCACACAGACGGGGTCAGTCACAGGCGGGTCCAGTCACACAGACGGGGTCAGGTCACAGACGGATGTTTCAGTACAGACGGGTCAGTCACACAGACACGTCAGTCACACAGACGGTCAGTCACAGACGGTCAGTCACAGATGGGCCAGTCACACAGACAGGTCAGTCACAGACGGGGTCAGTCACAGGCGGGTCAGTCACAGACGGGTCAGTCACAGACAGGTCAGTACAAGGCGGGTCAGTCACACAGACGGGTCAGTCACACAGACGGGTCAGTCCACACAGACGGTTTCAGTCACAGATGGGTCAGTTCACACAGACGCAGGATCGTCAAAAGGACGGTGTCAGTTCACAGATGGGTCAGTACACAGACGGGTCGTCCACAGACGGTTCAGTCACAGATGGGTTCCAGTCACCACAGACAGGTCTAGTCACGGCGGGTCAGTCACACAGACAGGTCAGCTCAAGACAGACGGGTAGTCACAGGCGGGTCAGTCACACAGACGGGTCATTCACAAGGCGGGTCAGTCGACCAGACGGGTTCAGTCACAGACGGGTCATCACACAGACCGTCAGTACACAGACGGGTCAGTCACAGACGGGCAGTCACAGATGGGTTCAGATCACACAGACAGGTAGTCACAGACGGTCAGTCACAGGCGGGTCAGTCACACAGACGGTCAGTCACAGACGGTCAGTCACACAGACAGGCAGTCACACAGACGGGTCAGTCAACAGAGCGGTCAGTCACAGGCTGGTAGTCCACAGACGGACGTCAGTCACACAGACGGCGTCAGTCACCACAGACGGGTCAGTCACACAGACAGTGTCAGTCACACAGACGGGTTCCAGTCACAGCGGTTTCAGGTCACAGGCTGGTCAGTCACACAGACAGGTGTCAGTCACACAGACGGTGTCAGTCACCACAGACAGGCAGTTCACGGCGGGTCAGTCACAGGCGGGTCAGATCACACAGACAAAGGTCAGTCACAACAGACGGTCAGTCACAGGCGGGTCAGTCACAGACACAGACGGCATCACAGGCCGGGTCAGTCACACAGACAGAGGTCAGTTCACCACAGAGGGGTCAGTCACACAGATGGGTCAGTCACACAGACAGGTCAGTCACAAGACGGGTCGGCACAGGGGGTCAGTACAGGCGGGTCAGTCACACAGACAGTCAGTCACACAGACAGGTCAGTCACAGGCGCGGTCAGTTTACACAGACAGGTCGTACCACAGCGGTCAGTCACACAGACAGGTCAGTCACGACAGGCGGGTTCAGTCACACAGGCGGTTCAGTCACACAGACGGGTCAGTCACACAGGCGGGTCAGTCCCCAACAGACAGGTCAGATCACACAGATGGGTCCAGTCACAGGCGGGTCACGTCACACAGACAGGTCTAGTCACAGGGGGTTCAGTTCACACAGACAGGTCGGTCACACAGACGCGGTCAGTCACACAGACAGGTCAGTCACAGCGTGTCAGTTCACACAGACGGGTCAGTCACACAGACGGTCAGTCACACAGGACGGGTCAGTCACAGACGGTCAGTCACACAGACGGGTCAGTCACAGACGGGTCAGTCACAACAGGCGGTCAGTCACAGACGCGTCAGTCACAAGGACAGGTCGGTCACACAGACGGGTCAGGTCACAGACGGGGGTCAGTCACACAGACAGGTCGGTCACACAGACGGGTCAGTCACACAGACGGGGTCAGTCATCAGGGGGTCAGTTCACAGGCGGGTCAGTCACACAGACGGGTTCAGTCACAGGCGGGTCAGTCACAGGGGGTCAGTCACACAGACAGGTCAGTCACAGGCGGTTCAGTCACAGGCGGGTCAGTCACACAGGCGGGTCAGTCACAGGCGGGGTCAGTCACCAGGCGGGGTCAGTCACACGGACGGGTCAGTCACAGGCGGGTCAGTCACAGAAGGTCAGTCAGCACAGACGGGTCAGTCACAGGCGGGTCAAGTCACAGGCGGGTCAGTCAAAGCGGGTCAGTCACACAGAACAGGTTCAGTCACTACAATGACGGGTCAGTCACACAGACGGGTCAGTCACAGGCGGGTCAGTCACACCAGACGGGTCAGTCACCAGACAGCGTCAGTCACAACAGACGGAGTCAGTCACAGACAGGTTCGTCACACAGGGACAGGTCAGTCACAGACGGGTCAGTCACTGCGGGTCAAGTCACACAGACGGGTCAGTCACAACAGACAGGTCAGGTCACAGACGGGTCAGGTCACAGGCGGGTCCAGTCACACAGAGGAGTCATCACAGACGGGTCAGTTCACAGATGGGTTCAGTCACACAGACAGGTCAGTCACGACGGGTCAGTCACAGACGGGGTCAGTCACAACGGGTCAGTCACACCAAGACACGCAGTCCACATTACGGGCTCAGTCACAGACGGGTCAGTCACACAGACGGGGTCAGTCACAGGCTGGTCAGTCACAGGACGGGTCAGTCACACAGACAGGTCGTCACACAGACGGGTCAGTCACACAGACAGATCAGTCACACAGTACGGCTCAGTCACACAGATGGTCAGTCACCACAGGACCGGTCAGTCACAGCGGGTCAGTCACAGGCGGGGTCAGTCACACAGACGGGTTCAGTCACACAAGATGGGTCAGTCACACAGACGGATCAGTCACACAGACGGCATTCACAGACGGGTTCAGTCACAGGCGGGTCAGTCACACAGACAGGTTCAGTCACATGCGGGTCAGTACAGGCGGGTCAGCCAGGCGGGGTCAGTCACACGACAGGTCAGTCACACAATGGGTAGTTCACACAGACAGGTCAGTCCAGGGCGGGACAAAGTTACTCACACAGACAGGTTACTCACGCAGACAAAGTAACATCACAACAGACAGGTACTGACGCAGACAAGTACTCACATAGGACAGGTACTCACGCAGACAGGTCAGTCACACAGACAGTCCTCACACAGGACAGGTCAGTCACACAGATGGGTCAGTTCACACAGACAAGGTTCGTCACAGGCGGGTCGTCAACAACAGACGGGTCAGTCACAGGCGGGTCAGTCACACAGACGGGTCAGTCACACAGACGGGTCAGTCACAGGACGGGTCAGTCACACAGACGGGTCAGTCACAGGCTGGGTCAGTCACACAACGGGTCAGTCACACGACGGGGTTCAGTCACAGGCGGGTGTCATCACACAGGCGGGTCAGTCACCAGAGGGTCAGTCACAGACGGGTTCAGTCATCCAGAGCAGGTCGGTCACACAGACGGGTCAGTCCACAGGCGGGTCAGTCACAGACGGGTCAGTCACACAAAAGACGGGGTCAGTTGCTCACACAGACGGGTCAGTCACACAGGCGGGTCAGTCACAGACGGTCAGTTCACAGGCGGTCAGTCCACAGGACAGGTCAGTCACACAGACGGCGTCAGTCAACAGACGGGTCAGTCACAGGCGGGTCAGTCACACAGCGGTTCAGTCCACAGACGGGTCAGTCACAGACGGGTCATTTCACACAGACAGGTCGGTCACACAGACAGGGTCAGTTCACACGACGGGTCAGTCACACAGACTGGGTCAGTCACACAGACGGGTCAGTCACAGGCGGGTCAGTCACACAGACGGGTCAGTCACACAGGCGGGTCAGTCACAGGCGGTCATCACAGACGGGTCAGTCACACAGACAGTGTCAGTCACCACAGAACGGGTCTGTCACAGGCGGGTCAGTCACAGGCGGGTCAGTCACAGACGGGTCAGTCACAACAGACAGGTCTGGTCACACAGACGGTCAGTCCACACAGACGGCGTCAGTCAAGACGGGGTCAGTCACACAGAAGGTCAGTCACACAGAGGGTCAGTCACGGGCGGGTCAGTCACAGACAGGTCAGTCAACAGGCGGGTCGTCACAGCGGGGTCAGTCACCACAGACAGGTCAGTCACACAGACGGGTCAGTCACCAGACAGGTTCAGTCACAGACAGGTCAGTCACAGGCGGGTCAGTCACACAGACGCGGTCAGGTCACAGACAGGTCAGTCACACAGGCGGGTCGTCACACAGACGGTCAGTTCACACAGCCGGGTCAGTTCACACGACAGCGTCAGTCACACAGACGGGTTCAGTCACAGACGGGTCAGTCACACAGGACAGGTCAGTACAGACGGGGTCAGTCACAGGCGCGCGGTCAGTCACCACAGACAGGTTCAGTCACAAGGCGGTCGTCACCACAGACGGGTCAGTCACAGGCTGGTCAGTCACAGACGGGTCAGTCACACAGACGGGTCAGTCACACAGCACGGGTCAGTCACACAGACAGGTCAGTCACACAACGGGGGTCAGTCACAGGACGGGGTCAGTCACAGGCGGGTCAGTCACAGACGGGTCAGTCACATTGCGGGTCAGTCACGGCGGGTCAGTCACACAGGACAGGTCAGTCACACAGACGGGGTCAGTCACAGAACGGGTCAGTCCACACAGACGGGTCAGTTCACAGGACAGGTCAGTCACACAAGACGGGTCAGTCACAGAGGGTCAGTCACTAGTGCGGCTGTCAGTCACACAGACAGGTGTCAGTCACACAAGACGGGTCAGTCAACAGACAGGTCAGTCACACAGCGGGTCAGTCACAGCGGTCAGTCACACAGACGGGTCAGTCACAGCGGGTCCAGTCACACAGACGGGTCAGTCACAGACGGGTCAGTCACAGGCGGGGTCAGTCACAGACGGGTCAGTACACAGACGGGTCAGTCACAGGCGGGTGTCAGTCAAAGACGGGTCAGTCACAACGGGTCAGTCACAGGGCGGGGTCAGTCACACAGACAGGTCAGTTCACAAGACGGGTCAGTCACAGGCGGGTCCAGTCACACAGACAGGTCAGTCACAGGCGGGTCAGTCACACAGACGGGTCAGTACAAGACAGGTCAGTCACACAGACGGGTTCAGTCACACAGACGGGTGTCAGTCACACAGACGGGTCAGTCACACGACAGGTCAGTCACAGGACGGGTCAGTTCACACAGACGGGTCAGTCACACAACGGGTCAGTCCACAGAAGGTCAGTCACAGACGGGTCAGTCACACAGACGGGTCAGTCACCACAGACGGGTCAGTCACACAGACGGGTCAGGTCACACAGACGGGTCGATCACACAGACGGTGCCAGTCACACAGACGGGTCAGTCACACAGACAGGTCAGGTCACACAGACGGGGTCAGTCACACATACCAGGTCAGTCACAGGCGGGTCAGTCACACAGGCGGGTCAGTCACACAGACAGGTCAGTCACACAGGACGGGTCAGTCACACAGGAAAGGTCAGTCACAGACGGGTCAGTCACACAGAGGTTTCAGGTAACAGACACGTCAGTCACAAGACAGTCAGTCAAGATGGGTCAGTCACACAGACGGTGTTCAGTCACACAGGACGTCAGTCACAGACGGGTCAGTCACAGGCGGGTCAGTCACACAGACAGGTCAGTCACACAGACGGGTCAGTCACAGGCGGGTCAAGTCAGCACAGACGGGGTCAGTCACACAACGGGTCAGTTCACAGGACGGGTCAGTCACACAGACACGTCAGTCACAACAGACGGGTCAGTCACAGACGCGGTCAGGTCACACAGACAGGGTCAGTCACACAGGACAGGTCAGTTCACAATGGCGTCAGTCACACAGAAGGGTCAGTCACACAGACGGGCAGTCACCACCAGACGGGGTCAGTCACACAGACAGGTCAGTTCACAAGACGGGTCAGTCACAGGCGGGTCCAGTCACACAGACAGGTCAGTCACAGGCGGGTCAGTCACACAGACGGGTCAGTCATACAGACAGGGTCAGTTCACACGACGGGTCAGTCACACAGACTGGGTCAGTCACACAGACGGGTCAGTCACAGGCGGGTCAGTCACACAGACGGGTCAGTCACACAGACGGGTCAGTCACAGGACGGGTCAGTCACACAGACGGGTCAGTCACAGACGGGTCAGTACACAGACACGTCAGTCACACAGACACGTCAGCTCACACAGGACCGGTCCGTCACAAGATGGGTCAGTTACACAGACGGGTCAGTCACACAGACGGTGTCAGTCACACAGACGGGTCAGTCACACAAGACGGGTCAGTCACACAGACGGGGTCAGTCACACAGACGGGTCAGTCCACAGGCGGTCATCACACAGACGGGTCAGTCCACACAGACGGTGTCAGTCACACAGACGGTGTCAGCTCACAGATGTGTCAGTCACAAGACGGGTCAGTCACAGGCGGGCGTCAGTCACACAGACGGAGTCAGTCACACAGACGGTCAGTCACACAACGGGTCAGTCACACCAAGACACGCAGTCCACATTACGGGCTCAGTCACAGACGGGTCAGTCACACAGACGGGGTCAGTCACAGGCGGGTCAGTCACAGATGGGCAGTCCACAGACGGGTCAAGTCACAGACGGGTCAGTCACAGATTGGGTCAGTCACAGATGGGTCAGTCAACACAGACGGGTCAGTCACATACGGGTCAGTCACACAGACACGTCAGTCACACAGACGGGTCAGTCACAGACGGTCAGTCACAGACGGAGGTCAGTCACACAGACACGGTCAGTCACACAGACGGAGTCAGTTCACAGACGGGCTCAGTCACAGATGGGTCAGTCACACAGACAGGTCAGTACAGAGGGTCAGTCACAGGCGGCGTCAGTCACACAGACGGTGTCAGCAACACAGACAGGTCAGTCACACAGACGGGTCAGTCAACACAAGACAGGTCAGTCAGCACAGACGGGTCAGTCACAGGCGGGTCAAGTCACAGGCGGGTCAGTCAAAGGACGGGTCAGTCACACAGACAGGTCGTCACACAGACGGGTCAGTCACAGGCGGGTCAGTCACAGGCTGGTCATTCACACAGACAGGTCAGTCACACAGACCGGTCCGTCACAAGATGGGTCAGTTACACAGACGGGTCAGTCACACAGACGGTGTCAGTCACACAGACGGGTCAGTCACACAAGACGGGTCAGTCACACAGGCGGGTCAGTCACAGGGCGGGTTCAGTCACAGGGCGGGTCAGTCACACAGACAGGTCAGTCACAACAGATGGGTCAGTCACACAGGACAGGTCAGTCACACAGACGGGTCAGTCACACAGTGGGTCAGTCACAGGCGGGTCAGTCACAAGGCGGGTCAGTCACAGCGCGGGTCAGTCACACAGACAGGTCAGTCACACAACGGGTCAGTTCACAGACGGGTCCAGTCACACAGACACGTCAGTCCAACAGACGGGTCAGTCACAGACGGTCCAGTCACAGATGGGTGCAGTCACACCAGACAGGTCAGCACAAAGGACGGGTCAGTCACACAGATGGGTCAGTCACACAGACAGGTTCAGTCAACAGACGGGGTCAGTCACAGGGCGGGTCAGTCACACAGACGGGTCAGTCACAGGCGGGTCAGTCACACAGACGGGTCAGTCACACAGACGGGTCAGTCACAGGACGGGTCAGTCACACAGACGGGTCAGTCACAGAGACAGGTCGGTCACACAGACGGGTCAGTCAAGGCGGGTCAGTCACACAGACGGTCAGTCACAGGGCGGGGTCAGTCACACAGGACAGGGTCAGTCACAAGACGGGTCAGTCACAACGGGTCAGTCACAGGGCGGGGTCAGTCACACAGACAGGTCAGTTCACAAGACGGGTCAGTCACAGGCGGGTCCAGTCACACAGGACGGGTCAGTCACAGGCGGGTCAGTCACACAGACAGGTCGGTCACACAGACGGGTCCAGTCACAAGGACGGGTCAGTCACTAGACGTGTCAGTCACAGACGGGGTCAGTCACACAGACGGCGTCATCACAGACGGGTCAGTCACACAGGCGGTCAGTACAGACGGCGTCAGTCACCAGACGGGTCGGTCACACACGGTCCGTCAGTCACAGACGGCGTCAGTCACACAGACAGGTCGGTCACACAGGACGGGTCAGTCACACAGACGGAGTCAGTCACAAGACAGGTCGGTCACACAGACGGGTCATTCACAGACGGGTCAGTCACACATGACAGTCGGTCACACAGACGGGTCAGTCACACAAGACGGGTTTTCAGTCACAACGGGTCAGTCACAGACGGTCAGTCACACAGACAGGTCAGTCACACAGACGTGTCAGTCACAGGCGGGTCAGTCACAGGCGGGTCAGTCACACAGACGGGTCACACAGGGGGTCAGTCACACAGACGGGTCAGTCACCACAGACGGGTCAGTCACACAGACGGGTCAGTCACAGGCGGGTCAGTCACACAGGCGGGTCAGTCACACAGACAGGTTTCAGTCACAGGCGGGTTCAGTCACAGACGGGTCAGTCACAGGCGGGTCAGTCACAGACAGGTCAGTCACAGGCGGGTCAGTCAACACAGACGGGTCAGTCACAGACGGGTAGTCACACAGACGGGTCAGTCCACAAGGCGGGGTCAGTCAACAGGCCGGGTCAGTCACAACAAGACAGGTCAGTCACACAGAACGGGTCAGTCACAGGCGGGGTCAGTCACAGGCGGTTCAGTCACACAGACAGGTCAGTCACAGACGGGTCAGTCACAGGCGGTGTCAGTCACACAGACGGGTCAGTCACAGAGGGTCAGTCAAGATGGGTCAGTCACACAGACAGGTCCAGTTCACAGACGGGTCAGTCCACAGGCGGGTCAGTCACACCAGATCTAGTCCACAGACGGGTCGTCACACAGACGGGTCAGTCACAAGGCTGGTCAGTCACAGACGGGTCAGTCACACAGACGGGTCAGTCACACAGCACGGGTCAGTCACACAGACAGGTCAGTCACACAACGGGGGTTCAGTCAAGACCGGGTAGTCACCAGACAGGTCGTCACCAGAACGGTCAGTCACACAGACGGTCAGTCACAGACGGGTCAAGTCACAGACGTCAGTCACACAGACAGGTCAGTCACACAGACAGGTCCAGTCACAACGGGTCAGTCACAATGGGTCAGTCACAAGATGGGTCAGTCCAACAGACGGGTCAGTCACAGCCGGGTCAGTCACAGCAGGGTCAGTCACAGACAGGTCAGCACAGGCGGGTCAGTCACAGCGGGTCAGTCACCAACAGACAGGTCAGTCCACACAGACCGGTCAGTCACCACAGACGGGTTCAGTCACAGGCGGGTCAGTCACACAGAACGGGTCGTCACAGACAGGTCAGTCCACACAGACGGGTCAGTCACAGGCGGGTCAGTCCACACAGACGGGTCGTCCAGGCGGGTCAGTCCACACAGACGGGTCGTCACAGAAGGTAGTCACACAGACGGGATCAGCACAGACAGGTAGTCACACAGACAGGTCAGTCACACAGACGGCGTTCAGTCACAGGCGGGTCAAGTCACAGGCGGGTCAGTCACAAAGCGGGTCAGTCACACAGAACAGGTCAAGTCACACAGACGGGTCAGTACGAACGGGTCAGTCACAGATGGGTCCAGTCACACAACAGGTAAGTCACAGACGGGTCAAGTCACAGGCGCGGGGGTCAGTCCACAACAGAACGGGTCAAGTCACAGAACGGGTCAGTCCACAGACAGGGTAGTCACACAGACGGTCAGTCACAGGGCGGGTCGAGTCCACCAGGCTGGTCAGTCACAAGACGGGTCAGTCACAGACAGGTCAGTCAACAGCAGACCGGGTCAGTCAACAGACAGGTCAGTCACACAGACGGGTCAGTCACCAGAATGGGTCAGTCACACCAGACAGGGTAGTCACAGGCGGGTCAGTTCATCACAGACGGGGTCAGTCACAGTCGGGTCAAGTCACAGACGGGGTCAGTCACATACGGGTCAGTCCAACAGGCGGGTCAGTCACACAATGGTCAGTCAAACAGACCAGGTCAGTCCAACGACGGTCATCACAGGCGGGTCTAGTCCCAACAGGCGGGTTCAGTCACAGGCGGGTCAGTCCACAGACGGGTCAGTCACACAGACGGGTCAGTCCACAGGCGGGTCAGTCACAGGCGGGTCAGATCACACAGACAAAGGTCAGTCACAACAGACGGTCAGTCACAGGCGGGTCAGTCACAACAGAACGGTATTCACAGGCGGGTCAGTCAACAGCCAGGTCAGTCACATCAGACCAGGTCAGTCAACAGACGGGTCGGATCCCACGAGTGCGGCTGTCAGTCCACAGGGGTCAGTCACACAGACAGCGTTCAGTTCACACCAGACGGAGTCAGTCACAGGCGGGTCAGTCACACAGACGGGTCAGTCACAACGGCGTCAGTCACAGACGGGTCAGTCACACAGACAGGTCGGTCACACACAAACGGGTCGTCCAGACGGGTCAGTCACAGGACGGGTCAGTCAACAGACGGGTCAGTCACAGACGGGTCAGTCACACAGGCGGGTCAAGTCACAGACGGGTCAGTCACAGGCGGGTCAGCTAACAGACGGTCCAGATCACACGACGGGTCCAGTCACACAGACGGAAGTCAGTCACAGGCGGGTCCAGTACACAGGACAGGTCAGTCACACGGACGAGGTCAGTCACAGGCGCGTCAGTCCACACAGACGGGTCAGTCCACAGACGGGTCCGTCAAGACGGGTCAGTCACAACAGACAGGTCGGTCACACAGACGGGTCAGTCAACACAGACGGGTCAGTCCAACAGACGGTCAGTCACAGACGGGTCAGTCACCCAGACAGGTCAGTCACACAAGACGGGCGTCACAGGCGGGTCAGTCCACAGGCGGGTCAGTCCAGACGGGGTCAGTCACACAGAACGGGTCAGTCACACAGACTGGGTCAGTCACACAGACGGGTCAGTCACAGGCGGGTCAGTCACACAGACGGGTCAGTCACACAGACGGGTCAGTCACGACGGGTCAGTCACAGACCGGGGTCAGTCAGCACAAGACAGGTCAGTCAACACAGACGGGTCAGTCACAGGCGGGTCGTCACAGACAGGTCAGTCACAGGGCGTGTCAGTTCACACAGACGGGTCAGTCACACAGACGGTCAGTCACACAGGACGGGTCAGTCACAGGCGGGTCAGTCACACAGGCGGGGTCAGTCACACAGACGCGGTCGCTACAGACGGGTCAGTCACAGGCGGTCAGTCAAGACAGGTCAGTCACAGGCGGTCAGTCACAGGCGTGGTCAGTCACACAGACGGGTCATACAGGCGGGTCAGTCACAGACAGGTCAGTCACAGGCGGGTCAGTCACACAGACGGGTTCAGTCACACAGACACGTCGTCCACACAGACGGTCAGTCACAGGCGGGTCAGATCACACAGAGGGTCATGTCACAGACAGGTTCAGTCACACAGACGGGTCAGTTCCACAGACAGGTCAGTCCACAGACGGTCAGTCAACAGACGGGTCAGTCCACAGGCGGGTTCAGTCAACACAGACGGGTCAGTCACACAGACAGGTCAGTTCACAGACGGGTCAGTACAGGCGGGTCAAGTCACAGACGGGTCAGTCCACACAGACACGTCAGTCCAAGGCGGTCGTCACACAGACGGGTCAGTCCAGACGGTCAGTCACACAGACGGTCAGAAGTCACGGCGGGTCTCAAGACGGGTCAGTCACAGCACTGCAGGTCCAGTTACACACACTGCAGGTCAAGTTACACACTGCAGGTGCCAGTCACACATTGTCACTGCAGGTCAGTTACACATCTGCAGTCAGTTCACAGGCGGGTCAGTACACAGACAGGTCAGTCAACAGACGGGTCAGTTCACAGGCGGTTTGTAGTAACAGACGGGTCAGTCACAGGCGGGTCAGTCACAGACGGGTCAGTCACACAGACGGGTCAGTCCACAGGCGGGTCAGTCACAGGCGGGTCAGATCACACAGACAAAGGTCAGTCACAACAGACGGTCAGTCACAGGCGGGTCAGTCACAGACCAGGTCAGTCAACACAGACGGGGTCAGTCACATGACGGGTCAGTCACACAGACGGGTCAGTCACAGACGGGTCAGTCACACAGACGGGTCAGTTTCACACAGACGGTAGTCAACAGACGGGTCAGTCCACGAACAGGTCAGTCAGCACAGACGGGTCAGTCACACAGACGGGTCAGTCCACACAGACAAGCGTTCAGTTCACACCAGACGGAGTCAGTCACAGGCGGGTCAGTCACACAGACGGGTCAGTCACAGGCGGGTCAGACACAGACGGAGTCAAGTAAACAGACGGTCAGCTCACAGACGGGTCAGTCACACAGACGGGTCAGTCCACACAGACGGGTCAGTCCACAGACGGGTCAGTCACCAGAACGGGTCAGTCACACAGACGGGTTCAGTCACACAGACAGGTCAGTCACACAGACGGGTCAGTCACACAGACAGGTCAGTCAAGGCGGGTCAGTCACACGGCGGGTCAGTCCACACGACAGGTCAGTCACACAGACCGGGTCAGTAACAGCAGGTCAGTCCCAGACGGTTCAGTCACACAGACGGGTCAGTCACACAGACGGGTCAGCTCACCAGACGGGTCAGTCCAAACAGCCGGGTCAGCACACAGGCGGGTCAGTCACACAGGCGGGTCATCACACAGGCGGGTCAGTCACACAGGCGGGTCATCAACACAGAGGGGGTCAGTCACACAGGCGGGTAGTCACAGGCGGGTCAGTCCAACACAGAGCGGGTCAGTCCACAGAACGGGTCAGTCACAGACGGGTCATCACACAGACGGGTCAAGTCAACAGACCGGTCAGTCACCAGACAGGTCAGTCACAGGCGGTAGTCACGACAGACGGGTTCAGTAACAGGCGGGTAAGTCACAGACGGGTCAGTCACAGGCGGGTCCGTCCACCAGACAGGTCAGTCACACAGACGGGTCAGTCACAGGCGGGTCAGTCACACAGACGGGTATCAGTCACAGGCGGGTCAGTCACACAGAAGGTCAGTCAACAACACAGACGGGTCGGTCACACAGAGGGTCAGTCACACAGACGGGTCAGTCAACACAGACGGGGTCGTCACAGGCGGGTCAGTCACACAGACTAGGTCAGTCACACAACGGGTCAGTCACACAGACGGGTCAGTCACACAGACGGGTAGTCACAGGCGGGTCAGTCACAACAGACAGCGTCAAGCACACAGACGGGTCAGTCCACAGGCGGTCAGTCACAGACAGGTAGTCACAGGCGGGTCAGTCACACAGACGGGTCAGTCACAGGCGGGTCAGTCACGACAGACCGGGTCAGTCCAAGACAGGTCAGTCACCAGACGGGTCAGTCACAGACAGGCTCAGTCAACACAGACAGGTCAGTCACAGACAGGTCAGTCACACAGACGGGTCAAGTCCACAGACAGGTCAGTCACACCAGACGGGTACAGTCACAGACGGGTCAGTCACACAGACGGGTCAGATCCACAGGCGGGTCAGTCACCACAGACGGGTCAGTCACAGACAGGTCAGTCACACAGACGGGTCAGTCCACAGACAGGCAGTCACACAGAGGGTCATCACAGCGGGTCATCACACAGACGGGTCAGTCACACAGACGGTCCAGTCACAGACGGGTCAGTCACAGGCGGGTCAGTCACCACAGACGGGTTCAGTCACAGGCGGGTCAGTCACACACTGCAGGTCAGTCACAACACTGCCAGGTCAGTTACACACACTGCAGGTCCAGTTCACACTACTGCAAGGTCCAGTTACACACCACTGCAGGTCAGTTTACACCAGCCGGGTCAGTCAAAGGCCGGTCAGTCACACAGACCGGGTCAGTCACAGCGGGTCCCAGTCACAGACGGGTCAAAGTCACACAGACAGGTCAGTCCACAGACGGGTCAGTCACACAGACGGTCAGTCACCACAGACGGGTCAGTCACACAGACAGGAGTTCAGTTTCACACAGACGGGTCAGTCACAACAAGACAGGTCAGTCACAGACGGGTCATCCACCAGACGGGTCAGTCACAGGCGGGCCAGTCACAGACTGGGTCCGTCCACGGCGGGTTCAGTCACAGACGGGAGTAGCAGGCGGGTCAGTCAAGGCAGGTCAGTTTACACACACTGCAGGTCAGTTAACACACACTGCAGTCAGTTACACATAACTGCAGCTCATTTTACACACTGCATGGTCAGTTAACACACTGCAAGGTCATTACACACACAGACGGGTCAGTCACAGACGGGTCAGTCACATGCGGGTATGTCACAGCAGACAGGTCAGTCACACAGACGGGTCAGTCACAGGACCAGGTCAGTCACATCAGACGGGCTCAGTCAACAGGCGGGTCAGTCACAACAGACGGGTCAGTCCACCGACGGGTCAGTCACAGGCGGGTAGTCCACAGGCGGGTCAGTCACAGACGGGTCAGTCCACAGACGGGTCAGTCACAGGCGGGTCAGTCACAGACGGGTCAGTCAAGACGGGTCAGTCACAGGCGGTCAGTCCACACAGACGGTCAGTCACACAGAACGGGTCAGTCCACAGGCGGGTCAGTCACACAGACGGGTTCAGTCACAGGCGGGTCAAGTAAACAGACGGGTCAGTTCACAACAGACAGGTCAGTCACACAAGACGGGTCCCAGTCAACAGACCGGGTCGTCACACAGACAGGTCAGTCACACAGACGGGTCAGTCACGACAGACGGGTCAGTCACACAGACGGGTCAGTTCACACAGATCAGGTCAGTCACAAGACGGGTCAGTCACACAGACGGGTCAGTCACACAACGGGTTCAGGTCACACAGACGGGTCAAGTCACAGGCGGGTCAGTCACACAGAACGGGTCAGTCACACAGACGGGTCAGTCCACACAGACGGGTCAGTGCACACAGACAGTCAGTCACCCGACGGGTCAGTCACACAGGCGGGTTCAGTCAACAGACAGGTCAGTCACACAGACGGGGTAAGTCACAGACGGGTCAGTCACACAGACGGGTCAAGTGCACAGGCGGGTCAGTCACAGACGGGTCAGTCAACAAGACGGGTCAGTCACAGGCGGGTCCAGTACAGACGGGTCAGTCAAGTTGACGGGCAGTCACAGGCGGGTCAGTCAACACAGACGGGTCAGTCACAGGCGGTCAGTCACACAGACAGGTCAGTCACACAGACGGGTCCGTCAAGGCGGGTCGTCACACGACGGGTCAGTCACAGCGGGTCCATCACAGACTGGGTCAGTCACAGGCGGGTCAGTCACACAGACAGGTCAGTCACACAGACGGGTCAGTCCAACAGGACAGGGTCCAGTCACACAGACGGTCAGTCACCGGCGGGTCAGTCAAACCAGACGGGTCCATTCACATCAGACGGGTCCAGTCACACAGACGGGTCAGTCACAGACGGGTCAAGTCACACAGACAGGTCAGTCACGACAGGCGGGTTCAGTCACACAGGCGGTTCAGTCACACAGACGGGTCAGTCACACAGGCGGGTCAGTCCCCACGACAGGTAGTCACACAGACAGTCAGTCACACAGACAGGTCAGTCCAGCGGGTCAGTCACAGACGGGTCAGTTCACACAGACAGGTCAGTCACAGGCGGGTCAGTCACAGACGGGTCCAGTCACACAGACGGGTCAGTCACAAGACGGGTTCAGTCACAGGCGGGTTTCAGTCACAACAGACAGGTCAGTCACACAGACGGTCAGTCACCCACACCGCCACGCTCAGTCACAGACGGGTCAGTCACACAGACGGGGTTCAGTCACCCAGACGGGTCAGTCACAGACGGGTCTCACAGGCGGGTCAGTCACACAGACAGGTCAGTCACACAGACGGGTCAGTCAAGACAGGTCAGTCACACAGACGGGTCAGTCACGGCGGGTCAAGGTCACACAGACGGGTCAGTCCACAGACGGGGTCAGTCACGGCGGGTCAGTCACAGACGGGTCAGTCACAAAACAGACGGGTCAGTCACGAAGACGGGTCAGTCAACAGACGGGTCAGTCACCGGCGGGTCAGTCACAGACGGGTCAGTCCAGAGGGTAAGTCACAGGCGGGTCAGTCACACAGAGGGTCAGTCAACAGACGGGTCAGTCACACAGACGGGTCGTCAACACAGACGGGTTCGTCACAAACAGAGGGTCAGTCACAGACGGGTCAGTCCAAGGCGGGTCCAGTCCCACCAGACAGGATTCAGTCACACAAGACGGGTCAAGTCAAGACAGGTCAGTCAACAGACGGGTCAGTCAGGCGGGTCAATCACACAGCGTGTTCAGTCACACAGACGGGTCAGTCACAGAACGGGTCAGTCCAGGCGGGTAGTCACACAGACAGTCAGCCACACAGACGGGTCAGTCACAGGCCGGGTCAGTCCACAGACGGGTCAGTCACAGACAGGTCAGTCACACAGACAGGTCAGTCACAGGCGGGTCAGTCACACAGACGGGTCAGTCACAAGACGGGTTCAGTCACAGGCGGGTTTCAGTCACAACAGACAGGTCAGTCACACAGACGGTCAGTCACCCACACCGCCACGCTCCAGTCACAGGGGTCCACGTCACAGGCGGGTCAGTCCACTGTTCGACAGGTCAGTCCACACAGAGGGTCCAGTCCACAGACGGGTCAGTCACACAGACGGGTCAGTCACACCGACGGGTCAGTCACCAGACGGGTCAGTCACAGGCGGGTCGTCCACACAGACAGGTCAGTCACACAGACGGGTCGTCACAGACTAGGTCAGTCACACAGACGGCGTTCAGTCACAGGCGGGTCAAGTCACAGGCGGGTCAGTCACAAAGCGGGTCAGTCACACAGAACAGGTCAAGTCACACAGACGGGTCAGTCAAGCAGAACGGGTCATCAAAGGCGGGTCCAGTCACAGACTGGGTTCAGTCACAGACGGTCAGTCAACAGGCGGTCAGTCACAACAGACAGGTCAAGTCACACGACGGGTCCAGTCCACAGGCGGGTCAGTCACACAGACGGGTCAGTCAACAGGCGGTCATCAACACAGACGGGTCAGTCACACGACAGGGTAGTCACACAGACGGGTCAGTTCACCCAGACGGGTCAGTCAACAAGAGGGTCAGTCCACACAGAACGGGTACAGTCACACAGACAGGTAGTCACAGACGGGTCAAGTCACACAGACGGGTCAGTCACCAGACCGGGTCCAGTCACACAGACGGGTCAGTCACAGGCGGTCAGTCCACAGGCGGGTCAGTCACATCAGACAGGTCAGTCACACGAGGCGGGTCAGTCCACACAGACGGGGTCAGTCACACAGGGGGTCAGTCACAACAGGCGGGTTTCAGTCACACAGGCGGGTCAGTCACACCAGACGGGTCAGTCACACAGACGGGTCAGTCACAGGCGGGTCAAGTCAGCACAGACGGGTCAGTCACAGGCGGGTCAGTCACACAGACTAGGTCAGTCACACAACGGGGTCAGTCCAGGCGGGTCAGTCACACAGACAGGTCAGTCCACACAGACGGGTCAGTCACAGGCGGGTCAGTCACACAGACGGGTCAGTCACAGGCGGGGTGTCAGTCGACGGGTCAGTCACAGGCGGGTCAGTCACACAGACCAGGTCAGTCAACAGACGGTCGAGTCACAGGCGGGTCAAGTCACACAGACACGGGTCGTCACAGCGCGGTGCAGTACACAGACAGGTCAGTCACATACAGAAGGGTCAGTCACACAGACGGGTCAGTCACACAGACCGGGGTCAGTCAACAGGCGGTCAGTCACACAGACGGGTCAGTCACAGGCGGGTCAGTCACACAGACAGGTCAGTCACACAGACGGGTCAGTCACAGGCGGGTCAGTCACACAGACCGGGTGGCGTCACACAGACAGGTCAGTCACACAGACAGGGTTCAGTCACAGGCGGGTCCAGTCAAAGCGGGTCCAGTCACACAGACGGGTCAGTCACACAGACAGGGTCAGTCACACAGACGGGTTCAGTCACACAGACAGGTCAGTCACACAGACGGCGTTCAGTCACAGGCGGGTCAAGTCACAGGCGGGTCAGTCACAAAGCGGGTCAGTCACACAGAACAGGTCAAGTCACACAGACGGGTCAGTCACAGACGGGTCAGTCACAGGCGGGTCAGTTCCACACAGACAGGTCAGTCACACAGAAGGGTCATCACAGACAGGTCAGTCACAGACGGGTCAGTCACAGGCGGGTCAGACCCTGTTGTACATGTGTTTAGCGGTAGAGAAAAGCA
>VHKM01001334.1:0-48213 GCA_007210695.1 Neogobius melanostomus
CCACTACAGCTCAGTCAGGATGCCCTTCCTCACCCTCATCAGGATGCCGCTCCACACCCTCAGGTCAGAATGCCCTCTCACCTCATCAGATGCCCCTTCCACAGCTCATGTCAGATGCCTTCCTCCCTCAAGTCAGATGCCCTTGCCACCAGCCTCAGTCAGATGCCCCTTCCCTACAGCCTCAGTCCACGATGCCCTTCACAGCTTCAGTCAGATGCCCCCAACAGCTCAGTCAGATGCCCCTTCCTCACCCTCATTCAGATGCCCTCCACAGCTCCAGTCAGAATGCCCTTTCCACACCCTCAGTCAGAATGCCCTTCCACACTCAGTCAGATGCCCCCTTCCAAGCTCAGTCAAGATCCCTCCACAGCTCAGTCAGATGCCCTTGCAACACCTCAGTCAGATGCCCTTCCTCACCCTCAGTCAGATGCCCTTCCTCAGCCACGTCAGATGCCCTTTCCTCACCCTCAGTAGATGCCACTTCCTCACCCTCAGCCAGATGCTTACTTCACCCTCAGTCAGATGCCTTCACAGCTCAGTCAGATGCCCTTCCTACAGCGTCAGTCAGATGCGCTTCCTCAGCTCAGTCAGATGCCCTTCCACACCCCAGTCAGATGCCCTTCCTTCACCCTCAGTCTAAATGCCCTTCCTCACCCTCAGTCCAGAATGCCCGTTCTCAGCTCAAGTCCCAGATGCCCTTCCCACACCCCTCCAGTCAGATGCCCTCCTCACCCCTAGTCAGATGCCCTTCCACACCCCTCAGTCAGATGCCCTTTCTTCACTCCTCAGTCCAGATGCCCTTCCCAACCCTCAGTCAGATGCCCCTTCCTCAGCTCAGCAGATGCCTTCCTCAGCTCAGTCAATGCTCCTCACCCTCAGTTCAGATGCCCTTCCTCACCCTCAGTCAGATTGCCCTTCCCTCACCCTCAGTCAGATGCCCTTCCAACAGCTCAGTCAGATCCTTCCACAGCTCAAGCCAGATCCCTTCCTTCACCCTCAGTCAGATGCCCTTTCCACCCTCAGTCAGATGTTCCACAGCTCACAGATGCCTTCCTCACCTCCAGCTCAGATGCCCTTACCACACCCTCAGTCAGATGCCCTTCCTCATCCTCCAGTCAGATGCCCCTCACAGCTCAGCTTCAGCAATGCCCCTTCCCCTCACCCTCAGTCAGATGGCCTCTCCACACTCAGTCAGCATGCCCTTCCCACCCTCACAGATCCCTTCACAGCCAGCTCAGATGCCCTTCCACACCCTCAGTCAGATGCCCTCTCCACAGCTCAGTCCACGATGCCCTCCACAGCTCAGTCAGAGCCCTTCCTCCGCTCTAGTCAGAATGCCTTCCACCCTCTGTCAGATTGCCCTTCCACAGCTCAGTAGATGCCCCTTCCTCAGCTCATCAGATGCCCTTCCTTCACTCCTCAGTCAGATGCCCCTTCTCACCCTCAGTCAAGATGCCTTCCACGCTCAGTCAGATGCCCCCTCAACCTCAGTCAGATGCCCTTTACCACAGCTCGAGTCAGTATGCCCCCTTCCACACCCTCAGTCAGAATGCCCTTCCACAGACTCAGTCAGATGCCTTTTCAACACCCTCAGTCAGATTGCCCTTCCTCACCCCAGTCAGAGCCCTTCCTCAGCTCAGTCAGATGCCCTCCTAGCTCAGTCAGCATGCCCTTCACACCTCAGTCAGATGCCCTTCCTACCACTAGTCAGAATGCCCTTCCTCACCCTCAGTCCAGATGCCCTTCCTCATGTCATCAGATGCCCTTCCACCCCTCAGTCAGATGCCCTACCACACTCACAGTCAGATGCCCTTTCCACAGCTCAGTCGATGCCCTTCCTCAGCTCAGTCAGATGCCTTCCTCACCCTCAGTCAGATGCCCTTCCTCAGCTCAGTCAGATCCTTCCTCACTCAGTCAGATCCCTTCCTCACCCTCAGTCAGATGCCCCTTCCTCACGCTCATCCAGATGCCCTACCCACCCCCCAGAGTCAGATGCCCTTCCACAGCTCAGTCCAACCCGCTTCCTCACCCCAGTAGATGCCCTCCCAGCTCAGTCAAGATGCCTTCTACACCCTCCAGTCAGATGCCCTTCCTCCAGCTCAGTCGAGATGCCCTCCTAGCTCCAGTCAGATGCCCTTCCAGCCACCTCAGATCAGATGCCCCCACAACCCTCAGTCAGATGCCCTTCCTCAGCTCCATCAGATCCCTTCCAACCCTCAGTCAGATCCTTCCTCAGCTCAGTCAGATGCCCTTCCCCACTCAGTCAGATGCCTTCCTTCAGCTCAGTCAGATGCCCTTCTCACCCTCAGTCGAGCCCTATCCTCACCCTCAGTGCAGATGCCGCTTCCTCACCCTCAGTCAGATGCCTTCCACACTCAGTCAGATGCTTCCTCACCCTCACGCTCAGATCCCTCCACACCCCTCATCAGATGCCGCTTCCTCACCCTCAGTCAGATGCCCTTCCTCACCCTCAGTCCAGATGCCCTTCCACACCCCTCATCAGACTGCCCTCTCACCCTCAGTCAGATTGCCCTTCCTCAGGCTCAGTCCGATGCCTTCCCACAGCTCAGTCAATGCCCTTCCTCAGCTCAGTCAGAATGCCCTCCACACCCTCAGTCAGATGCACTCCTCAGCCTCAGTCAGATGCCCTTCCTCAACCTCAGTCAGAGCCCTTCACTCACCCTCATCAGATGCCCCTTCCACACCTCAGTCAGATCCCTTGCCTCCCTCCTCAGCAGATGCCCTTCCTCAGCTTCAGTCCAGATGCCCTTCCTCAGCTCAGTCAGATGCCCTCCACAGCTCAGACAGATGCCCTTCTCTCAGCTCAGTCAGATGCCCTTCCTCACCCTCAAGTCAGATTGCCCTTCCTCACCCTCAGTCAGATGCCCTTTCCTCAGCTCAGTCAGATCCCTTCCCACCCTCAGTCAGATGCCCCTTCCTCATCCCTCAGTCCAGATGCCCTTCCTCAGCTCAGTTCAGATGCCCTTCCTCCAACCTCAGTCAGATGCCCTTCCTCACCCTCAAGCAGATGCCCCTTCCTCAGCTCAGTCAGATGCCCTTCCCACCCTCAGTCAGATTGCCCTTCCTCAACTCCTCAAGTCAGATGCCCTTTCCTCCCACCCTCAGTCAGATGCCCTTCGCAGCTCAGTCAGATGCAGCCCTCTCACCCTCAGTCAGATGCCCTTCAAACACCCTCAGTTCAGATGCCCTCCACAGCTCAGTCAGATGCCCCTTCCACACTCAGTCAGATGCCCTTCCACAGCTCCAGTCAGATGCCTTCCTCAGCTCAATCAGATGCCCTTCCCTCAGCTCAGTCAGGCCCTCCTCAGCTCATCAAGATGCCCTCCCTCACCCTCAGGTCAGATCCCTTCCTCCTCAGTCAGATGCCCTTCCCTCAGCTCAGTCAGATGCCCTTCCTCACCTCAGTCAGATCCCTCCCAGCTCATCAGATGCCCTTCCTCAAGCTCAGTCCAGATGCCCTTCCTCAGCTCAGTAGATGCCCTTCCTCACCCTCAGCAGAATGCCCTTCCTCACCCTCAGTCAGATGCCCTTTTCCTCACAGTAAGTCCAGCATGCCCTTCCTCAGCTCAGTCAGATGCCCCTTCCACACCCCAGTCCAGATGCCCTTCCTCACCCTCAGTCAGGATCCCCTTCCTCACCCCAGTCAGATGCCGCTTCCGACACCCTCAGTCAGATTGCCCTTCCTCCACTCAGTCAGATGCCCTTCCTCAGCTCAGTCAGATCCCTTCTCAAGATCAGTCAGATGCCCTTCCCACCCTCAGTCAGATGCCCTTTCTCACCCTCAGTTCAGATGCCCTTCCAACCGTCAGCAGATCCCTTCCTCACCCCTCAGTCAGATGCCCTTCCAACACCTCAGTCAGATGCCCTCCTCACTCCTCAGTCAGATGCCCTTCCTCACCCTCAGTCAGAATGCCCTTCTACCTATCACCCTCAGTCAAGATGCCCTTCCACAGCTCAGTCAGATGCCCCCACACCCTCAGTCAGATGCCCTTGCCTCAGCTCAGTCAGATGCCTTCCTCACCCTCAGTCAGATCCTCCAACAGCTTCAGTCAGATGCCTTCCCACCTCAGTCAGATGCCCTTCCACACCCTCAGTCAGATGCCCTTCCTCAGCTCAGTCACATGCCCTCCTCAGCTCAGTCAGAGCCCTTTGCCTCAGCTCAGTCAGATGCCCTTCCACAGCTCAGTCAGATGACCTTCCTCACCCTCAGTCAGATTGCCTTCCCTCAGCTCAGTCAGATGCCCTCCCACACCCCTCAGTCAGATGCCCTTCCTCACTCCATCAGTCAGATGCCCTTCCACACCCTCCCAGTCAGATGCCCTTCCTCAGCTCAGTCAGATGCCCTTACTCCAGTCAGTCAAGATGCCCTTCCACACCCTCAGTCAGATGCCCCTTCCCAGCTCAGTCAGATGCCTCCTCAGCTCAGTCAGATGCCTCTTCTGCACCCTCAGTCAGATCCCTTCTCAGCTCAGTCAGATGCCCTTCCTCACCCTCAGTCAGATGCCCTTCCTCACCCTAGTCATAAAATGGCCCTTCCTCACCCCAAAGTCAGATTGCCCTCCACACCTCAGTCAGATGCCTTCCTCACCCTCAGTCAGATGCAACTCATCACCCTCAGTCAGTCCCTCCTCACCCTCAGTCAGATGCCCTTCCTCACGCCTCAAGTCAGATGCCCCTCCTCACTCAGTCAGAATGCCCTTCCACACACTCAGTCAGATCCCCTTCCTCAGCTCTCAGTCAGATGGCCCTTCCACACAGCTTCAGTCAGATGCCCTTCCTCACTCAGGTCAGATGCCGCTTCCACACAGCTCAGCAAGATGCCCTTCCCCTCACCCTCAGATCAGATGCCCTTCCTCAGCTCAATCAGATCCCTTCTTCAGCTCAGTCAGATGCCCTTCCTCTCACCCTCAGTCAATTGCCCTCCTCACCCTCAGTCAGATCCCTTCCTCACCCCTCAGTCAGACTGCCCTTCCTCAGCCTCAGTCAGATGCCCTTCCCTCAGGTCAGTCAGATCCCTACCACAGCTCAAGTCAGATGCCCTTCACCTCACCCTCAGTCAGCATGCCCTTCCTCACCCTCAGTCAGATGCCCTTTCCACAGCTCAGTCGATGCCCTTCCTCAGCTCAGTCAGATGCCTTCCTCACCCTCAGTCAGATGCCCTTCCTCAGCTCAGTCAGACTGCCCTTACCTCACCCTCAGTCAGATGCCCTTCCTCACCCTCAGTCAGATGCCTCCTCACTCAGTCAGATGCCCTTCCTCACCCCTCAGTCAGATGCCCCTTCCCTTCAGCTCATCAATGCCTTCCCACAGCTTCAGTCAGATGCCCTTGCCACAAGCTCAGCAGATGCCTCCTCAGCTCAGTCAGATGCCCTTCCAAAGCTCGATCAGAATGCCTTCCCTCACCCTCTCAGTCAGATGCCGCTTCCTCAGCTCAGTCAGATGCCCTTCCTCACAGCTCAGTCAGATGCCCTTCCTCCACCAGTCAGATGCCTTCCCACAGCTCACGTCAGATGCCCTTCCTCACAAGCTCCATCAGATGCGCCTTCCTCACAGTCTCAGTCAGATGCCCTTCCACAGCTCAGTCAGATGCCCTGTCCCTCCAGCCTCAGTCAGATGCCGCTTCCAACACCTCAGTTCAGATGCCCCTTCCCTCACCGCTCATCAGATGCCCTTCCTCACCGCTCAGTCAATGCCCTTCCACAGCTCAGTCAGATGCCCTTTCCATCACCCTCAGTCAGATGCCTTCCTCAGCTCAGTCAGATGCCCTTCCTCACAGCCTCAGTCAGATGCCCTTCCTCACCTCCTCAATCAGATGCCCTTCCACACCCTCAGTCAGTATTGCCCTTTCTCAGCTCAGTCAGAATGCCCTCCCAGCCTCAGCAGTGCGCTTCCACACCCTCAGTCAGATGCCCTCCTCACCCTCAGTCAGAATGCCCTCCTCAGCTCAGTCAGATCCCTCCTCACCCTCAGTCCAGATGCCTTCCTCACCCTCAGTAGATGCCCTTACCTCAGAGCCAGTCAGATGCCTTCCTCACCACTCAGTCAGATGCCCTTCCTCAGCTCAGTCAGATGCCCTTCCTCAGCTCAGTCAGATGCCCTTCCTAACCCTCAGTAAATGCCTTCCTCACCAGTCAGATGCCCTTCCTCACCCTCAGTCAGATGCCCTTCCTCACCTCAGTCAGATGCCCTCCTCACCCTCAGTCAGATCCCTTCCTCACACTCCAGTCAGATGCCCTTCCTCACCCTCAGTCAGATGCCCTTCCTCAAGCTCAGTCAGAATGCCCCCCACACCCCTCAGTCAGATGCCCTCCTCAGCTCAGTCAGATGCCTCCTCACCCTCAGTCAGATGCCCTCACACCCCAGCAGATGCCCTTACTCACTCAGTCAATGCCCTTCCACACCCCTCAAGTCAGATGCCCTTCCACAGCTCAGTCAAGATGCCCCCTTCCTCACAGCTCAGTCAGATGCCCCTTCCAGCAGGCTCAGTCAGTGCCCTCCACAGCTCAGTCAGAATGCCTTCTCACAGCTCATCAGATGCCCTTTCACCACCTCAGTCAGATTGCCTTCCTCACCTCAGTCAGATCCCTTCCACACCTCAGTCAAATGCCCTTCCTCAGCGCAGTCCAGATCGCCCTTCCACACCCTCAGTCAGATGCCCTTTCCACAGCCTCAGCAGATGCCCTCCTCACAGCTCAGTCAGATGCCTTCCCACCAGCTGCAGTTCAGCATCCCTTCCACAGGCTCAGTCATATCCCTTCCACAGCTTCAGTCAATTGGCCCTTCTCACAGCTCAGTCAGATGCCCTTCTCAGCCTCAGTCAGATCCCTTCCTCCACAGCTCAGCAGATCCCCTTCCTCAGCTCAGTCAGATGCCCCTCCACAGCCTCAGTCAGATGCCCTTCCAGCTCAGTCAGATGCCCTCCACAGCTCAGGTCAGATGCCCTTCCACAGCTCAGTCAATGCCCTCACGCTCAGTCAGATCCCTTCCACAGCTCAGTCAGATGCTTCCACAGCTCAGTCCAGATGCCCTTCCACAGCTCATCCAAGAATGCCCTTCCTCAGCCTCAGTCAGTGCCTTCCACACCCTCATCGTCAGATGCCTTGCCTCACCCTCAGTCAGCATGCCGGTTCTTTCCCAGCTCAGGTCAGAATCCTTCCCTCAGCTCAGTCAGATGCTCTTCCTCAGCCAGTCAATGCCATTACCACAGCCTCAGTCAGATCCTCCTCACCCTCATCAGATGCCCTTCCTCACCTCAGTCAGATGCCCTTCCACACAGCCAGTCAGATCCCTCCTTACTCAGTCAATGCCCTTCCTCAGCTTCAGTCAGATGGCCCTTCCTCCCTCAGTCAATGCCCTTCCTCACCCTCAGTCAAGATGCCCTCCACACCCATCTAGTCAGATGCCCTTCCTCAGCCTCAGCAGATGCCCTTCCTCACCCCAGTCAATGCCCCTTCCTCACCCTCAGTCAGATGCCCTTCCTCAGCTCAGTCAGATGCCCTTTCCTCACCCTCACAGATGCCTTCCTCAGCTTCAGTCCAGATGCCTTCCTACCCAGTCAGTCCAGATCCTTCCCACTCGCCAAGTCCAGATCCTTTCCACACCCTCAGTCAGATGCCCCTATTCCTCAGCCTCATCAGATGCCCTTCCTCAACCCTCAGTCAGATGCCCTTCCTCACCCTCAGTCATGATGCCCTTCCTCAGCTCAGTCAGATGCCCTCCTCACCCTCAGTCAAGAATGCCGCTTCCATCACCTCAGTCAGATGCCCTTCCTCACCCTCTAAGTCCAGATGCCTCTTCCTCACCCTCAGTCAGATGCCCTTCCTCAGCCTCGAGTCAGATTGCCCTTCCATCACCTCAGTCAGGATGCCCTCCTCACCGCTCAGTCAGATGCCCTTCCTCACCTCATTCAGATCCCTTCCTCACCTCAGTCAGATGCCTTCCACACCCTGCAGTCAGATTGCCCTTTCCTCCTCCCCTCAAGTCAGATGCCCTTCCTCAGCCTCAGTCAGATGCCCTTCCTCACCTCAGTCAGATGCCCTTCTCACTCAGTCAGATGCCCTTCTCACCTCAGTCAGATGCCCTTCCTCACCGCTCAGTCAGATGCCCTTCCTCACCCTCAGTCAGATGCCCTTCCTCAGCTCAGTCAGATGCCCTTCCTCACCCTCAGTCAGATGCCCTCCTCACCCTCAGTCAGATGCCCTTCCTCACGCTCAGTCAGATGCCCTTCCTCACCCTCAGTCAGATGCCCTTCCTACCGTCAGGCTTCTCAGCTCAGTCAGATGCCCTTCCTCACCCTCAGTCAGATGCCCTTCCTCAGCTCAGTCAGATGCCCTTCCTCACCCTCAGTCAGATGCCCTTTCACTCATAGATGCCCTTCCTCACCCTCAGTCAGATGCCCTTCCTCACCTCAGTCAGATGCCCTTCCTCACCCTCAGTCAGATGCCCTTCCTCACCCTCAGTCAGATGCCCTTCCTCACCTCGTCAGTCCTCCTCACCTCAGTCAGATGCCCTTCCTCACCCTCATCAGATGCCCTTCCTCACCCTCAGTCAGATGCCCTTCCTCAGCTCAGTCAGATGCCCTTCCTCACCCTCAGTCAGATGCCCTTCCTCACCCTCAGTCAGATGCCCTTCCTCACCCTCAGTCAGATGCCCTTCCTCAGCTCAGTCAGATGCCCTTCCTCACCCTCAGTCAGATGCCCTTCCTCAGCTCAGTCAGATGCCCTTCCCTCACCCTCAGTCAGATGCCCTTCCTCACCCTCAGTCAGATGCCCTTCCTCACCTCAGTCAGATGCCCTTCCTCACCCTCAGTCAGATGCCCTTCCTCACCCCTCAGTCAGATTGCCCTTCCTCACCCTCAGTCAGATGCCCTTCCTCACCCTCAGTCAGATGCCCTTCCTCACCCTCAGTCAGATGCCCTTCCTCACCTCAGTCAACCCTCAAGTCAATGCCCTCCCACCCTCAGTCAGATGCCCTTCCTCCAGCCCCCTCAGCTCAGTCAGATGCCCTTCCTCACCCTCAGTCAGATGCCCTTCCTCACCCTCAGTCAGATGCCCTTCCTCAGCTCAGTCAGATGCCCTTCCTCACCCTCAGTCAGATGCCCTTCCTCACCCTCAGTCAGATGCCCTTCCTCACCCTCAGTCAGATGCCCTTCCTCACCCTCAGTCAGATGCCCTTCCTCAGCTCAGTCAGATGCCCTTCCTCACCCTCAGTCAGATGCCCTTCCTCACCCTCAGTCAGATGCCCTTCCTCACCCTCAGTCAGATGCCCTTCCTCAGCTCAGTCAGATGCCCTTCCTCACCCTCAGTCAGATGCCCTTCCTCAGCTCAGTCAGATGCCCTTCCTCACCCTCAGTCAGATGCCCTTCCTCAGCTCAGCTCAGTCAGATGCCCTTCCTCACAGCTCAGTCAGATGCCCTTCCACAGCTCAGTCAGATGCCCTTCCTCACAGCTCAGTCAGATGCCCTTCCTCACAGCTCAGTCAGATGCCCTTCCATGGCAGGGTTCAGATAAACATTCTCCCTGGACTGAGTTTAATTTAACTGCGTGGGTTTAAAGTGCTCCTAAGATATTATTACGCCTCACAGTATAGTTCCCCTTTTATCCGCTTAGAAAATCCACATCTTTCATTTTGTGTAACTAGACTTGGATGGAGTGACTGTATTTAAATAGGGTTAGAGTCACTGTTATTATGGTGATGATAATATATGTATAATAAATATGTGCGGTAGTAATGTATGTGTATGTATATATATGTATACAGGTGTATATGTATATCTAAAACACTATGACTAGTTAAACAATAAGTAAATCAATAGAATGGTAATATAAGCAATGATAAAAAAATATGAGAAAATTATAAAACTAAGTAAATACACTCAGAAATCACTAACTTTTCTATTTGTATTGTATTTTGAAATTGGGGTAGGCACTTATAAGCTTTCTTGCTTCGGCCTCATCCTTTTGAGTTATTATTTATTTTTATTGTTTTTTTTGTGATAATGTAAATGAAATGATGTGATATTGTATATAATAATGCACTGTAAATAATAGCTCAAATAAATCAAATCAAATCAAATCAAATATGGGAAACGTGGAAGAGCTCGGTCGCTTTTAACTTCGCCCCAGTTTGTCCCATAGAGCAGAGGCTAAATGCTAACAACATCTTTGCTCTGTTTGTGTGACAGATGTCGTTCGTCTCTATTTTAGTTATTTTTTGTGAATTTTCTAAATTTCTTGATTTCCACAGGATTTTGTTTTGTTTCATATAATTTATGGCGTCGTTGAAAATAAATCAGACTTTTTCGCTCAGTTACTCACAGTACTCGAGTAACATTTTCCCCAAGTCCTTATTTTACTTTTACTCAATTGTTTGCGTCACAACTTTTACTTGTACTTGAGTGATTTCAAAGTAACTCTTACTTGGGTAAATATTCTGACGATAAGTATCTTAATCCATTATACAGGATATATTCAGAATAAGCTCAGAGTATAATGTCCGGGATAAAGACTAACCGCCCTTATGTGTGTTTCACCACACGTGCTCCGTAACGTTATATTGAGCACAGCCTTACACCATCCTGTACTAAAGGGCCAGTCAGTCTGATGCCCTTCCACAGCAGGTTATTATTACATATTTAGCAGAGCGGCTTAAACTGGTTTGTCACCGGTGTTGGGAAATGACTTTAAAATGGTAATATATATATTAGTAGTTACTGTTTCAAAAATGTCATATGTTTGTATTAAATATTACTGTTTAAAAATGTTACACTCTGAGTTAGTTTTGGCAAAATAGAAACTGAAAACAGTAATAAAGCACCGAGCGAAAGCCAAACATTTCCTTTTCCTTCACTTCCTCATTCTCTGGGTTTTGTTTGACGACGTTAACTTTGCAACTGGATTTGGTTTATTATAGTTTGTAACTCGAGTGTAATGACTAATGTATTACTGTATTATGTTGACGAATAATGTTATATTCTTTAGTTACTGAAAAAAAGTCATATATCTCTGAATGTTACAGACGTAAACCAGCAGAATGCGTTAGAGTTATAATAATGTTGTTACACAGATATGATCATAGACCGAGTCCCGTTACCATAGTTACCACAATAGGATTTTAAACTACAGGCTCTGCCTTTAGGTCCATTATTAACCTCGTCTTTAACCGAGCGCATTTCTCAGCTTTACCTCAATCTAAAAACTCACAGCCTTTAGGCCAGAGTAACACTTCATTTGAAAGCTAAGACCTACAATCCCAGGGACTGCAGATGGAAATCAGCATGTGTTCTATAATCTGCATATTTACACATAATAATAACAAATAATAATATCATCATACATGTAGATATATTTGTGTATATTGTTTCTTATTGAATCAGTGGATTTGTGTTTATTGTGTTTTCATTATGTGTGTGTGTTTGCTGTTGTGAGGCACAATGTGTTGAAATGTGCTTTATAAATAAACTTGTGAAGAGCGCGTGGGGCTCACCTAGGCCGCGCAGGTGAGGGGGGGCTCCTCCGGTGGGAGCAGCCGCGCGAGGAGCCACGGAGCACAGCACGAGCAGGACCACGAGCTGGAGCGGGGTCACGGGGGCCATGGTCCCGGAGCAGGAGCGGAGAGTCCGGGAGCAGGATGACCGACGGGACATAAACAGGAAATACCGGACGGCACCGAGAAGTCACATGACACAAGGGCGGGGCTAAAATCACCTGTTTGGTTCAGTCGGTCATCAACTGGCAAAATCATCATGAAACTCAGTGGACTTCATTTAATAAACGAATGTATTTTCCCTGTATCATGTTATTATCGTGATGCTTTGTGAGGCTTTTCTGTGCTTTTGTTTCCCTCATTTCTCTGTATTTCCTGAGCGCATATTTGTTTACATGTGTTACTTATTTCTGTGGCACTTTTATATTAGAAATGATATATTGGCCTATATTAATTATATTTAATTTACATTAGGTTATTTTTTTAAATGTTTGAATAAAACATCTGCATTTAATTAACGGAGAGTGCGGTGTATTTTAATGTAGAACATTTACTACGTTTTAGTAGTTTTATCGACAGAACCGGCGCCCCCTCGTGGTTTCTTCTGGTACTGCAATGTCTCTGCTCCGGGTTTAACTTATTATTATTATTAACTTATTGCCAGTATTTAATTTTTGCTCAGTCGAACAGGTTCATGGAGCAGGAAGAGTCGAATTCAATGCTTTTCTTTTCAAAAATTCTACATTTTAATGCCACAAAGAAAAATCTGCGCATATATTTCATTGCTAAAGATCCGTAAACATTCCATTAAAACATCCAAAGGCAAGAGCTGAGTAAAGAATAGTGTCAAAACTGCAGCTGGATGTGTTTTAGACCTAAGTGATGGATTTTGACAAACAGGAAAAAGTCAATATTCTCTAATAAGCTTAGATTTAATTCCATGTTAATCAGTGTTTATGCTTTTAATGCCTCGGGAACCCCGTCAAATATATGTATCATAACAGAAGAAGAAAAGCGTTTGATTCCGTCTTTTCGGGTGTTTTAATCGTTTTAATATTTTATTTTATTTCCTGAGCTCCAGCCGGAAGCCGCGCGCGCGTTAGCAGAACTGCGCTAGCTTCGGTGTTGTCCGTTTCCTCCGCGACTAGAAGTTCTGTTTTCACCGTAGATTTCACAAATAAACTCCCCACGAAGGAAAAGAACCCACCGCTTCTGTTCAGAAGCACCGGACACTCGGGAGAAACCTGTCAGCTCCGCGTTAGCCACGTATTAGCCCCCGTTAGCTGCTAGTTAGCTCCAGTTAGCTCCTCGCTAGCCTAGCCCGCTCTGCTGTTTACGGAAGCGCCTCCGTTCCTCCCGGTTCCGCGTCTTGTTTTGATGTCCTCGCGGGTCCATGACGATGTTGGACGGAACCACCGCGCTCATGGTTAACGGGAACACGGAGAACAGCGGCCCAGTCCGGAGCTGGGCCGGGACTGGGCCGAACCGAGCCCGGCTGAAGAAGGAGCGGCCCCCGCGGCTGCTCAGGCTGCACCAGCCCGTTCACCCCGGACCGAACCGGGCCCCGGGACAGAGCGGACCAGACCCGGCCGGTCCGACCCAGGCCGCGCTCAAAGCGGGCCGCAGGGAGGTGAGACAGGGAGCTTCCATTTAGTTTTAAGAAACTACTTGTTACAGCAGGTTTACTAGATTCTGATGCCACAAATAAATATCTGTGTTTTTTTCCATTTGTTAAGATTTGCAAATATTAAACATATTGAGCAAACAATAATATGAACCATTTCAAACCGCTGTTGTTTTGGGGCCTGTGACTGTGACATCATCTTTCTGAGAAATAGAAACTTAAAGCTGGGGCTGGGAAATCCCTACTTTGGTCCATCTGAATAATGGTCATGTGACTCTATAATGGTCATGTGACTCTATAATAATATAATAATTAAAGGAAACTGCAGGAAAGCATTTGTTATTGTTTGGATAAAAGATTTTAAGTTTATGAATCAGCTTCCTGTATTTATTTTTATTATGAAAACAATAAATGAAAATCAAGATCGCTCATTTTACTGTGATTACTTTTATTTTGTCCATTTAACTTTTGAATATTTTAAATTTTGTCTTAATAAGGTCCTCTGTCGTTTCAGCTCCTGAAATCTAAAGGAGGGAGAGCGGAATTAAGCCGCGCCAACACCAGGACGGAGCCGCACAGACACGACATGAACCAGAACCTTTATCAGAACCTTTATCAGAACCATCAGCAGAACCTTTATCAGAACCTTCAGCAGAACCTTTATCAGAACCTTCAGCAGAACCTTTATCAGAACCATCACGGCGCTCACCAAAGCTCTCCACACCGTAACTCTCACCGACATGAGAAGAGCTCCGCCCATCACAGGGTTCCTACAGGAGGCAGTAAGTCAGAGATGAAGCTTTTTAACCTCTTAACCCCCGCCTGAACCCAGCACAGTTTCTACAGTTCAGCTTTACTCAAATCTAAAAACCTATTGGAAAAAGCGTCAAAACGGCAACGAAAACAAGGATGAAAATGCAACAAGTAAGCGGCGATAAACCGATGGAAACACAAGTGAGGATCAGTTTAGCAGGTCTTAGCTTTCAATTGAGGCGTTCCTCTGGCCTCACTCTCCAGACAAGAAGCTTTAGATTTGGGTAAAGCTGAACTGGAGAGAATGTGCTCAGTTAAAGCGGAGGGTAATCTCTGCTCATTTGATTTCTTATGATTTGCAAATATTCCCTCAGAGGAACGAAGGAAATGTTGATTTTCAAAAACAAACTGGACGATTTCTGCAAAAACTAGAAAAACAAAGTTAATGAGGTTTATGTTTATATTGAGCCTGAATGTGTGTTTTCCCCTGAGTTCTCCTGCAGCGCTTTGAGCAACGGGACTTTTTAAATGTTCTGTAGGAATTAGGGCCGAGAACTGAACGAAATGTGTCGTCTAGAACCAGAAAACAGAACAATAATGTGAGGAAGATCTGCACAACATCAGGTTCAACTACAATGTCAAGACATGGGGGAAATAAGGATAATATTAGTAATAACGAATGAGCAAAATGACGGGATTAAAGTTGGAAATCAAGAAAAAATTGGGGCAAAAATAATAAACAAATGTGTAAAATTTTTAATCCTGTCCCTGGACCAACAGAGAAGAGGTTTTTTCAGTTTCTGATACTTTTTCGACCCCAGACTCGTGTCGTTTAACGTAGAAAAGATTGAAAATGACTTTTTAATTTCCCACAGAAACCTCGATGAGTCTCAGGCCGCCGGACTCTGCTCCTCCACGACACCAGGACCAGGACCCGGTCCAGGAGAGCGCCTACGCCGGGCCCAGGTTCAGCGAGCCGCCCGCCCCCAGCGTCCTGCCCCCGCCCCCCACACGCTGGGTCCCGGGACGATCCAGAGACGACATGAGTCTGAGGCTCAAGGCCCTGCTCCGAGTCCAGGACTAAAGCGGGACTAAAGCAGGACTAACTCGGGCTGATGCTGCGTTCAGGCGTCGTAAACAAAGGGCTAACGTTCTACAAACGTTTCTTCAGCAGATTATTTACAAAAGCTTCATTTCAGTTTCAAACAGAGCCATAAGCCCCGCCCCCGTGACTCCTCATACGTTTGTTAAATGTGACGTCAAACACAACAACAATAATAATAATAATAATAATAATCATCATCTCCTTTCAGATCCAAACTGTGGACAGTTCAGAGACAAACAGCAAAAAACACAACTTTATCTGAAAAACTGTTTAGGACCAAATTAGAAAAATACATCTCACCATTTCTCCAGGAATAAGAAGATATTTTTATATTTAAAATAATGTGATAGTTTATGTGAGAAAAGATTTTTCTGTTTGTAAAGAGCCTGTAGTGAATCTACAGCAGGTTATCAGATACATCCCATAATAGAGAAAAGCCATGACATCATCACTTAACCTATGAAGTTAATGTTGTACTTTTACTAATCGGTGCGTTTAAGATGAGCTCGGGCGGCGGCGGCGGCGGCGACACACACGGCCTGATGCTCGTCTTAAACACACCTGATGTTTAAAGTCAGAGCGAAGCGGGACAGACGAACCAATCAAACAAAAAACAGTGATGTCGAAGGTCGCAGCATAAATCTAACATGAGACGATGACATCATCACGTCAGTGACATCACATCATCAGTGACATCATCACATCATCAGTGACATCATCACGTCATCAGTGACATCACATCATCAGTGACATCATCACGTCATCAGTGACATCATCAGTGACGTCCGTCTCGTCTGAACTAATTTATTTATCTTAATCTGACCAAAGATGACGAATGTCCTGCCAACACTTACTGCAATACTACTGCAGTACTGTTAGTACTGCAGTAGTATTGCAGTAGTAGCAGTACTTCTGCAGTACCTGTAGTAACAGTTACTGAAACACTTTGGGCTAAACACGTTTCAGATTCGTCGACAATTATGTTTCAGACTTAAGTTTATATATTATGGATATATAATGATTATAATGAATATAATCTATACTTTATGGAGCTGGGGACCGTTAATAACAGTCTGGAATCATAATAAGTTATTATGTTTGTCTTTAGATCCAGGCTCTGATGCTGCCGGTCCAGGATTAAAGGAAGTTTAATTATTGATCTGGAGACATGTTTGAGCATCAGTATCAAACAAACATAACGGTCTGTGATAATAATAATCTGTTTCTGTCGACGCTGCTCCAGAGTTTTATTTTTGTACAAACAGTTTTTAAATCACGAACTCAGGGCTGAAAACTCTGAGTATTTTTGTTTATTATTGATTATTGTTAATGTGAGTAAAGCACTTTGTTCTGAAGCACTGAAGGAAACGAAGCCTCAGTTTGATCCACGTCTTTGTCAAAGTTACTGAGCTGAGACTCTGTGATTTTACTGATGGAGCCTGTTTTTAAACTTTGTTTTTAAAAAGAACTGAAGCACTGAGACACAAAGATCAGCTTCAGAGCGTCTCCTACAAACACAGGCAGGTGTTTAAATGTTCTTATCCGGGACACAGTATTCTATATTTCTACTGCATTAAGGACAAACCTGTCGGATTAATCACAGTCTCATTTGGAGATTCCACAAACTGGGCAAAATAATGATGTAAAACGCACAAAATAAAAACTGAACATCCGATCAGAACCTGCAGCTGAAAGAGCTTTGGACCAAACCTTTGTAGATTTAAAGCATTTTTAATGACATTAAGGCCTTGTCTTTGGAAAAACATCATTAGTCGTTCCCTTGCTTGAAGAAGGTCAAAGGGACAAAGGTCTAAGTGAGGGACGGCTGGACGAGGCCAGTGTTTTACTTTAACAGTAAAGAAATGTCTGGATTATTTCCAGCTAAAGTTTGTAAATCTAAATGTGTTCCTTTGAAAGAGTCTCCATGTTCTTGGTGTTTGTTAAAGGGCGTCTCACCGGCCTGGAGACGAGTGGGAGACGAGACGACCTCTGAATCGTCTCCTGGAGAGAAGGCGAGTCTCCAGGTCTCACTGGAAACAGGTTCGACATTGCAGAGTCGTCATGTTCGCGACGCTGCCACAACTGCCTCAGAGACCACATGGAGACCACACGGAGACCACACGGAGACCACACGGAGACCACACAGAGGCCACACAGAGACCACACGGAGACCACACGGAGACCACACGGAGACCACACGGAGACCACACAGAGGCCACACAGAGGCCACACAGAGGCCACACAGAGGCCACACAGAGACCACACACAGACCACACAGAGGCTCTTTAAAGTCTCTGTGTGGTCTCTGCTGAAATCAAACCTGTTGTTTTCAGTGAGACCTGCAGACCCGCCCCCTCTTCAGTCACGGCGTCTCCACAGCGCCCTCTGGTGCGATGCAGACCCGCCCCCTCTTCAGTCACGGCGTCTCCACAGCGCCCTCTGGTGCGATGCAGACCCGCCCCCTCTTCAGTCACAGTGTCTCCACAGCGCCCTCTGGTGCGATGCAGACCCGCCCCCTCTTCAGTCACGGCGTCTCCACAGCGCCCTCTGGTGCGATGCAGACCCGCCCCCTCTTCAGTCACAGTGTCTCCACAGCGCCCTCTGGTGCGATGCAGACCCGCCCCCTCTTCAGTCACGGCGTCTCCACAGCGCCCTCTGGTGCGATGCAGACCCGCCCCCTCTTCAGTCACGGCGTCTCCACAGCGCCCTCTGGTGCGATGCAGACCCGCCCCCTCTTCAGTCACAGTGTCTCCACAGCGCCCTCTGGTGCGATGCAGACCCGCCCCCTCTTCAGTCACAGTGTCTCCACAGCGCCCTCCGCCCCCTCTTTAGTCACAGTGTCTCCACAGCGCCCTCTGGTGCGATGCAGACCCGCCCCCTCTTCAGTCACGGCGTCTCCACAGCGCCCTCTGGTGGCCCATGAAGCTTTGAGCTGTTTTCATGTCGTTCGTTGGATCCGTTTCTGCCTCAAACTCTTCCTTTTGATCCAAACAGATTTAAGTTTAAACTCTGGTTTGTTTGTTTCTGCAGCTTTGAGTTCAGAGTTTGTGATGTTTTTTTATCTCAGTCCGAGTCGTCACTGAAAATATATTTTATTAAGATTTTCAAAAAGCAAAACATTCTATTAAAACAATGGAAACGACTGCAGTGAGTGTTGTCTTTGTGAACTCCCGGTGCTGCCTTCACGAGCTGCTGGAAACATGGGAAATCCACAAAATTAAATAACCTAATGAAACAAAACAGGCACTTAAACACGACGATTCCCGACTAGAGGCTCATGTTTCCCACGGCACCTGAAGGCAGCGCTGAGATCATATTAAAACTGTGTGTGGAAGATCTGAAAGTGGACACAAAATGAATTGGGGAAAAATGACAAACTATGGGGGATAAAAGTGGAAAAAGACATGGAAAGAAAGTAGTGTTTTTTCTGTCCTTTTGTCGTTCAGGACAATGATCTCACAGAGAAAGTAAATGCAGCACATTTTTATACATTTCTAATCGTTATGGACACACATGTTGAGATGTTTATTTAGTATCGACATCAGTCCTCTGGTTTAAATCAGACTCATAAACAGATTTCAAACAAAATCCGTGGATGGAGCCGTCCGTCCGTCTCTGCTAAATACCGTCCTGTAAGTACTCGGTGTCTCCTCTAGGGGGCGCTCCCCCGCAGGGCATCCATGACGGCGCTGCCCCGAGCCGGAGCCGCGGTGAAAATGGTCCCCACGAACACGTTGGTTCCCCACAGTGTATGACGAAGAACACGGCAACACCCGAGGTCCTCGACCGAGAAGCCCAGCAGAGAGTAACGTTCATCCGTCTCAAACAGAGTCATGTTGGTGTACGGCCCGAAGAACTGAAACAAGAGACACGAGGGTTTAAACTAACGCTCAGCAGAGAGTAACGTTCATCTGTCTCAGAGTCATGTTGGTGTACGGCCCGAAGAACTGAAACAGAGACACGAGGGTTTAAACTAACGCTCAGCAGAGAGTAACGTTCATCTGTCTCAGAGTCATGTTGGTGTACGGCCTCAAGAACTGAAACAGAGTCACGAGGGTTTAAACTAACACTCAGCAGAGAGTAACGTTCATCTGTCTCAGAGTCATGTTGGTGTACGGCCTCAAGAACTGAAACAAGAGTCACGAGGGTTTAAACTAACACTCAGCAGAGAGTAACGTTCATCTGTCTCAGAGTCATGTTGGTGTACGGCCTCAAGAACTGAAAAGAGACACGAGGGTTTAACTAACTCAGCAGAGAGTAACGTTCATCTGTCTCAGAGTCATGTTGGTGTACGGCCTCAAGAACTGAAACAGAGACACGAGGGTTTAAACTAACGCTCAGCAGAGAGTAACGTTCATCTGTCTCAGAGTCATGTTGGTGTACGGCCCCAAGAACTGAAACAGAGACACGAGGGTTTAAACTAACACTCAGCAGAGAGTAACGTTCATCGTCTCAGAGTCATGTTGGTGTACGGCCTCAAGAACTGAAACAGAGACACGAGGGTTTAAACTAACGCTCAGCAGAGAGTAACGTTCATCTGTCTCAGAGTCATGTTGGTGTACGGCCTCAAGAACTGAAACAGAGACACGAGGGTTTAAACTAACGCTCAGCAGAGAGTAACGTTCATCTGTCTCAGAGTCATGTTGGTGTACGGCCTCAAGAACTGAAACAAGAGACACGAGGGTTTAAACTAACACTCAGCAGAGAGTAACGTTCATCTGTCTCAGAGTCATGTTGGTGTACGGCCCGAAGAACTGAAACAAGAGACACGAGGGTTTAAACTAACACTCAGCAGAGAGTAACGTTCATCTGTCTCAGAGTCATGTTGGTGTACGGCCCCAAGAACTGAAACAGAGACACGAGGGTTTAAACTAACACTCAGCAGAGAGTAACGTTCATCTGTCTCAGAGTCATGTTGGTGTACGGCCTCAAGAACTGAAACAGAGACACGAGGGTTTAAACTAACGCTCAGCAGAGAGTAACGTTCATCTGTCTCAGAGTCATGTTGGTGTACGGCCTCAAGAACTGAAACAGAGACACGAGGGTTTAAATTAACGCTCAGCAGAGAGTAACGTTCATCCGTCTCAGAGTCATGTTGGTGTACGGCCCCAAGAACTGAAACAAGAGACACGAGGGTTTAAACTAACGCTCAGCAGAGAGTAACGTTCATCTGTCTCAGAGTCATGTTGGTGTACGGCCTCAAGAACTGAAACAAGAGACACGAGGGTTTAAACTAACGCTCAGCAGAGAGTAACGTTCATCTGTCTCAGAGTCATGTTGGTGTACGGCCCAAGAACTGAAACAAGAGACACGAGGGTTTAAACTAACGCTCAGCAGAGAGTAACGTTCATCTGTCTCAGAGTCATGTTGGTGTACGGCCCAAGAACTGAAACAGAGACACGAGGGTTTAAACTAACGCTCAGCAGAGAGTAACGTTCATCTGTCTCAGAGTCATGTTGGTGTACGGCCTCAAGAACTGAAACAAGAGACACGAGGGTTTAAACTAACACTCAGCAGAGAGTAACGTTCATCTGTCTCAGAGTCATGTTGGTGTACGGCCCGAAGAACTGAAACAAGAGACACGAGGGTTTAAACTAACACTCAGCAGAGAGTAACGTTCATCTGTCTCAGAGTCATGTTGGTGTACGGCCCAAGAACTGAAACAGAGACACGAGGGTTTAAACTAACACTCAGCAGAGAGTAACGTTCATCTGTCTCAGAGTCATGTTGGTGACGGCCTCAAGAACTGAAACAAGAGACACGAGGGTTTAAACTAACGCTCAGCAGAGAGTAACGTTCATCTGTCTCAGAGTCATGTTGGTGTACGGCCTCAAGAACTGAAACAGAGACACGAGGGTTTAAATAACGCTCAGCAGAGAGTAACGTTCATCTGTCTCAGAGTCATGTTGGTGTACGGCCTCAAGAACTGAAACAAGAGACACGAGGGTTTAAACTAACGCTCAGCAGAGAGTAACGTTCATCTGTCTCAGAGTCATGTTGGTGTACGGCCTCAAGAACTGAAACAGAGACACGAGGGTTTAAATTAACGCTCAGCAGAGAGTAACGTTCATCGTCTCAGAGTCATGTTGGTGTACGGCCCAAGAACTGAAACAGAGACACGAGGGTTTAAACTAACGCTCAGCAGAGAGTAACGTTCATCTGTCTCAGAGTCATGTTGGTGTACGGCCTCAAGAACTGAAACAAGAGACACGAGGGTTTAAACTAACGCTCAGCAGAGAGTAACGTTCATCTGTCTCAGAGTCATGTTGGTGTACGGCCCCAAGAACTGAAACAAGAGACACGAGGGTTTAAACTAACGCTCAGCAGAGAGTAACGTTCATCTGTCTCAGAGTCATGTTGGTGTACGGCCCCAAGAACTGAAACAGAGACACGAGGGTTTAAACTAACGCTCAGCAGAGAGTAACGTTCATCTGTCTCAGAGTCATGTTGGTGTACGGCCCAAGAACTGAAACAGAGACACGAGGGTTTAAACTAACGCTCAGCAGAGAGTAACGTTCATCTGTCTCAGAGTCATGTTGGTGTACGGCCTCAAGAACTGAAACAAGAGACACGAGGGTTTAAAAAAAAAGAAACTTTTTTTCCCACTTCTTTTTTTCAAATTTCCTCCAAATGTTTGTAATTTTTTTTTTTTTCTAGTTTTCCTAATAAAAAAAAGAAACATGCATAACTTGTTCCGATTTTATTTTACATTTTTAAAAAACGTTACCACATTGTTCTGAAATGTCAAAATGTGTTTTTTTTGTATTTTTGGTAAATTGTATTTTTTTTTTTACCAATTTTTTTCTAAATTATGTCCCAAAAAAAAATAATCAGAATTTTCCCTAATTCTTCTCCACATAGACATGAACTGGACCCGACAGACAGCACGACTTTCCTGCTACACGTGGATACCAAACATATCAGTATTTGTGAATGAATAAGCGTGGGAAAGACCAGGCAGCGACACAGACATGTTGGAGTTACTTCCTGAATAAATAATTCTGAGTTATGGACACTGGGTGAGGTTTAGGACATGGCGGTGGTTGTTAGCGTGTGGCGTGTAGCGTGTGGCGTAGGAACACGCTACACTTTATCACTTTATATGCCTACTGTACATCTGTTAATACAATCCCGCTGTTGTTCAATGTCAAATTGTTTTTGTCTACATGTCATATGTCACTTTATTTTATCTTATTTATTTAATATTTTTCACGCATGCCCCTAATAGCCTTATAGTTTTAAAGTTTTTTAGCTTATTTTTATCTTAACTGTGTTATATGTTCTATGTCGCACGTTTGCACCGAGGAAAATTCCTAGTTTGTGAACCTGTTCTCAAACCATGGCAATAAAACCGATTCTGATTCTGATGTGGCTCTGCTAAACGTACGGGCAGTCCTGACGACGGCTCGATGAAGTCGGCCCAGTGACCTTCTCGCTGCAGCTCCTCACAGATCGCTGACGCTCCGTGGATGAAGGTCTTCAGAAGCTCCTCCCTCTCCGCCTCCACCTCCGCGCTCCATCGAGACATGTCGAGCTGCGTCCGCTGGGTCACCGTGATCACCGTCACACCAGCAGGGGCGCCTCGGGGAACATCAGGGCTACATCTGGGAAACACCCGGGAGAGTTCAGACAAACGGAGGGGACACATCCGGGTGAGTTATTTTATCATCCACATCAAACTAGTTTACCATTGAAATAAACATTTTTCAGATGTTCAACATTTTTTGTCAGTTTTCCTATTTAAAAAAAAAATAATCAGAGGTCAGAAATGTGACCACTGACCGTCTGCTCTGCTGTGTTTGTGTTGTACTGTATTATTATCATATGTGTTTTAATTATGTTTTAACCATGTATTGTTTAATTTTTATGTAAAGGCCGGACATTGAGAATTAGCTTTGGCTAAAATGTTGTAGTATGTAACATTAGCCTATGTGACATACTTGTCCCTATTCAAATAAACTTTAAAAAAAGTAAAGTAAAAAAAATTACTTTTCCAAATTTTTTCCAATTTCTTTTCTTTTTCTCTTCTACATTTTTTGCTGCATTTTTTTTCCCTCCTAATTTCTCCTAATTTGTTTCTATTTTCAAAACTCTGAACATCAGACTTGGTTTCCGGTTTAAACTCTGCTGCTGTGGAGCCGTTTCTCTCAGACCAATGAAGTAACTTTTTACATACGGATATTAGTATCGATACTTAAAGTAGCCGGTTTGATATATCGATACTATGGTATCGATCTGTCCCTAATGCGATACTTCCAAATAATGATCATCTTTAAAACTGTCTCGCCTGATGATCACGGACAGAGTAGACCAGAGCGCCCCCTGGAGGTGGACCTGAGCGTGTTTACCTGGGGCCAGACGCTGAGGACACGGCTGAACCGCACACTCCACTGATGCAGAGACGAAGAACTGACCTCCTCCGGCCTCCACCTGCAAACACCACCAGACCCTTCAGTATCACTGCAGCAGAGCAGGGTTTCCCAACCAGGGGTACGGGGACCCCATGGGGTCAAGCCTTTATAGGAATGCTGATTAAAGACCCTCCTGAAAAAGATAAGAGCTCACAGACAGATGTTCATCAGACAGATGTTCATCAGACAGATGTTCATCAGACAGATGTTTATCAGACAGATGTTTATCAGACAGATGTTCATCAGACAGATGTTCATCAGACAGATGTTCATCAGACAGATGTTCATCAGACAGATGTTCATCAGACAGATGTTCATCAGACAGATGTTATCAGACAGATGTTTATCAGACAGATGTTATCAGACAGATGTTCATCAGACAGATGTTCATCAGACAGATGTTTATCAGACAGATGTTTATCAGACAGATGTTCATCAGACAGATGTTTATCAGACAGATGTTCATCAGACAGATGTTTATCAGACAGATGTTCATCAGACAGATGTTTATCAGACAGATGTTCATTTTTTATTTTATTTTATTTATTGGTTTATTTGGTAGGGACAGTGCAAGTTAATGAACAAGCCACACCGGATTGTAGCCTTGGGCTAATTTGCATCCGTCGTCCCCCATGCGCACTCTCAAACACACTCATTCATCCTGGCCTATTGTACATGTTTCTAGTGGTAGGGGAAACCGGAGTACCCGGAGGAAACCTACGCAGACACGGGGAGAACATGCAAACTCCACACAGAAAGGCCCCGTCCAGGTGGGAATCGAACCTGGGACCTTCTAGCTGTGAAGCACGAGCGCTAACCACTGTACTACCGTGCCGCAGACAGATGTTCATCAGACAGATGTTTATCAGACAGATGTTCATCAGACAGATGTTCATCAGACAGATGTTTATCAGACAGATGTTCATCAGACAGATAAACATAGTTTAGACTCCTGTGCACTGACCTGAGAGAGCGCCGAGGCGTCACCAGGGGGCGCTGAGGCGTCACCAGGGGGCGCTGCAGTCCTCTGTGCTGAGGCCAGTGCTTCCAGGTGATGGTCCATGGGAGTGAGAGGAGCGAGGGGTTCCAACACGAGGCCCGGGGCCCTGGGGAGGACGGCTTCTCGGGGCCTCAACATCTGTTTCCCTGAAAACAATCAGACACGTTTATTTACACAAAACAACTGGTATAATATGACTTTAATGAAACGGTGCAGAGTCTGTACATTTGTTCAGTCTGACTCACACAAGAATAAACTCCTTCCACAACTTTCTCTGAACCTCCTGCTGAAACAGATAAAACTGTTTTACTCCTAATTACAATAATACATCTCACTATTTCTCCAGGAAAATTAGGATAATTTTACATTTAAAATAATCCTTATGTAATAATGTGATATTTCTGATCAGATGTTTGTAAAGAGCCTGTAGTGACTCTACAGCAGGTGAACATCAGATATATCCCATAATAGGACTAAAGCCATGACATCATCACTTAACTTAATGTGGAGCTTTAGCCACTTTTCTCCTGAACGTTTGAATGTCAGTAGTGTTTAGTCCCTTCACCATCAGGAGAAGGACTCGTATAATCGCAGAAACTGTGGGATTATAAAAGTACTTTATGGATTCTTTGCAAACTGAGCTCTGTTAAAAACCGGCCTGGCCTCAGTCAGGGGCCGACAGAAGCAATAATAGCTTAACCGCAATAGCGCCCCCTTGCTCTGGGTGGGAGGGCCGATCATCACTGCTTTGTATTTGCAGTGTAGTTGTAGTAGTAGTAGTTATAGTAGCAGTTGTAGTAGTATTTGTATTTGTACCTGCACTGAAAGCGACGACAGAAACGGCTCGAGTCGACGTCACTCGATGAAGGAGATTCTTGAGTCCAGAGACGTAGAGCAGCAGCCGCGGCCCAGAAACCTGAGGATTATACACGAGAAAAGCATTAAACCAAGGCCTTAAAGGTTATTAAACCAAGGCCTTAAAGGTTATTAAACCAAGGCCTTAAAGGTTATTAAACCAAGGCCTTAAAGGTTATTAAACCAAGGCCTTAAAGGTTATTAAACCAAAGCCTTAAAGGTTATTAAACCAAGGCCTTAAAGGTTATTAAACCAAGGCCTTAAATGTTATTAAACCAAGGCCTTAAAGGTTATTAAACCAAGGCCTTAAAGGTTATTAAACCAAGGCCTTAAAGGTTATTAAACCAAGGCCTTAAAGGTTATTAAACCAAAGCCTTAAAGGTTATTAAACCAAGGCCTTAAAGGTTATTAAAAGCTTTTGATTCAAACTATTTAAACTCATGTTGGAAATATATAAATTCCCCTCACTCCTCATGTTTGTAAATCTAAACACATAAAATAATTCAAGATTCAAGATTCAAGATTTTTTATTTGTCAAACCATTCACATGGTTTGAAATTATATTTCTCTCATCCTTGATTGTGGAGCGGGGGAAGAGGGGTGGGAGGGAGGCTAGGGAGTTCAGCTTCCCGATGGCCCTGTGCACGAAACTGTTCCTCAGCCGACTGGAGCTGCCCCTTAGATTCCGCAGTCTCCTCCCTGAAGGCATCACCTTGAAGAGCCTGTGTGATGGGTGCGTAGGGTCCCTGGTGGTAATAAATCCCATATAAAGTCTTGGGATTAAAACATGAACAGGACCTGATGAAGCACTTACACTCGTCATCCTCGCGTTCCTCTTCAGTGACTCCAGTTAAATCACTGTCAATAAATGAAACGTTTGTTACGGATTTCATTTTGATTCAATGCGAATATTTAAAGTTTTAGAACTTCTGAAACACGCCTGGACGAGTGAGAGCCGACACTGTTTTCTATCAACAAAAATCCATAAAACTGTGTAACTCTAAAAAACACATCATTTAAAGTCTCAGTGTGTGCAGAAAGACACTACACTGAACACTACGGCACAAACAGAAGAAACAGAAACCTTTAATAGGCTGTAGCCTTTAGCTGCGGTTAGCACAGTTAGCACTTTTTACCTGTTTTGTCTCTGATTTCAAGCCCTGCGTGAGTTTCGTACGGATTTAAACTCTCCTACAGCAACATTCCCCGGCGACAGACCGAGTCCAGTGAGAACAGACTTTAAACACTTTACAAAGTTAAACACGTATTTAAAACCCGGAGCAAAGACGCAGACATAGACATAACGCAGAGGTCGTTCATTCACCAGCGGCTAATATCAACACACACACTGCGCATGCGCACGGGGGTGTGTGGGGTCAAAGGAAAAACAGCTCAAAACTGATAATGAAATAAAAAATGAACATGTGTCCCAAATAAAGCAAATAAAATCACTCTTTGGGAACAATCAGTCAAAAGAAAAAATTAATTTAATCATTTATTTTTCATATTTCCGACTCCTTCCGTGTCGCGCTGCTTCCCGCTTCCGTAGCCTCTTCTGCGGTTTGTTTTGATTTGTTTTTGTGGTGTTTATTCTCGTTTTTATAACTTTTTCGGCTCAGAAATGTCCGCTGCGGAGGATGACACGGAGCTGCGGGACCTGCTGCTCCAAAACCTGGAAAACAGCGGCGTCCTCCAAAAACTCAAGGTCCGAAAGAGCAGCACCAACACTGGGGTTCAGGCTAATGCTAACTGATGCTAACGGCATAACTTCAGGAAATAAGATAGAAATAACGATAAAAACACGATTTAAGGTGTTCATATAACCAACCAAGCACACATACATTAAAGACAACCACCACCTTCCTAAAATATAGCGCGGTTATTTTATATTGTACTAATTTCATCGGAAGGCTAACGGAGGCTAAAGGCTAACAGAGGCTAGGGATGCATGATGAAAAGTGTTTAAACTTGAATAAAGTGATTCATAAAATCAGCTAAGCACATTGCAGTTAAATAACCCCGTTGTGTTTTGAAAAAGTGAACGTAGTTATTTTATTTACGAACTTTAATCCGTTTGTGAGGAAGGCTAATGGAGGCTAACCGGAGCTAACGTAGGCTAGGAATGCCAAACTGGATAAAAGCAACATTAAAAACACCAATTAAGTGGTTCATATAATCGACAGGACACATGGCAATTAAATAACCCCGCTGTGTTTAAAAAAAAGTAATTTATTCACCAACTTTTAAAAGGTCTATGCGGAAGGCTAACCTGAGCTGGAGGCTAACCAGGGCTAAGGTTGAAAACGCGAATAAAGTTGCTAAACGTCTCAGCCACAGCCATGACAACTCTAACCTTTTGAGAAGATACGTGATAATTGTGTTTAAACAACTTTAATAACCCCATGTTTGCGGATAAAGAGAGCTAGCTTGTGCTAAACTCCTGTCATCTGTGCTCTGGGTTGGTCCTGATGGTCGTGGGTTGTATTCCAGGCGCAGATGAGGGCGGCGGTTTTTCTGGCGATGGAGGAACAGGAGCGAATCGAGGTTTGTTCCAAAACATTTATAAACTGCACTATAATTATTACAATATCAGTTATAAATGTCTGTGGTCTTTTTCAGAATAAAACTCCTCTAGTGAACGAGAACCTGAAGAAATGTCTCAACACTAAAGACGGTAACGTTCACTTTGGGCTCAACTTTTTATTTTAAGTTAAACACCACTGTGGTGTTTAATTGTGTGAAAGCCGACAGACAAAAATAAGCGTCTCTTCCCGTCTGATCGTGCGTGTTTGTAAAAGGCTTCCATCTCCTCAGGACGCTGTTAGTGAGTCTGCTCTCTCCCATACTCACCCCTCTCCTCTCCTCAGGGCGCTGTTAGTGAGTCTGCTCTCCCCATACTCACCCCTCTCCTCTTCTCTCCTCAGGACGCTGTTAGTGAGTCTGCTCTCCCCATACTCACCCCTCTCCTCTCCTCAGGGCGCTGTTAGTGAGTCTGCTCTCCCCATACTCACCCCTCTCCTCTCCTCAGGGCGCTGTTAGTGAGTCTGCTCTCCCCATACTCACCCCTCTTCTCTCCTCAGGGCGCTGTTAGTGAGTCTGCTCTCCCATACTCACCCCTCCTCTTCTCTCCTCAGGCGCTGTTAGTGAGTCTGCTCTCCCCATACTCACCCCTCTCCTCTTCTCTCCTCAGGACGCTGTTAGTGAGTCTGCTCTCCCCATACTCACCCCTCTCCTCTCCTCAGGGCGCTGTAGTGAGTCTGCTCTCCCCATACTCACCCCTCTCCTCTCCTCAGGCGCTGTTAGTGAGTCTGCTCTCCCATACTCACCCCTCTCCTCCTTCTCTCCCTCAGGACGCTGTTAGTGAGTCTGCTCTCCCCATACTCACCCCTCCCTCTCCTCTCCTCAGGACGCTGTTAGTGAGTCTGCTCTCCCCATACTCACCCTCTCCTCTTCTCTCCTCAGGACGCTGTTAGTGAGTCTGCTCTCCCATACTCACCCCTCTCCTCTTCTCTCCTCAGGGCGCTGTTAGTGAGTCTGCTCTCCCCATACTCACCCCTCTCCTCTTCTCTCCTCAGGACGTATGGTGGCCAGTCTGGTGCGGATTTCCTGCAGGTGTTTGACCTGGACTTCACTCTGTCGGTGTTTGAACCGGAGACCAACTCTGTGAGTTTAAACTGACTGCCACAGCTGAACTTACACATGAACACATTTGAAAGCTCAGAACCTCCAGAGTTCACTGACTGGGACTGTATCGGGGACAGGAGCTGGGACTGAGGACGTTTATTTCAAACTGTGTCTAAACTCTGGGATCTGGAGCTGGTTCTGCGTCAGATTTAGGACAATGAAGTAGTGATGGGTCCAGCAACACCGACGCACCGGTGCATGTGTCGAGCTCATAGAGTGAAGCCCTGTATCGACGCATGTGTCGAGCTCATAGAGTGAAGCCCTGTATCGACGCATGTGTCGAGCTCATAGAGTGAAGCCCTGTATCGACGCATGTGTCGAGCTCATAGAGTGAAGCCCTGTATCGACGCATGTGTCGAGCTCATAGAGTGAAGCCCTGTATCGACGCATGTGTCGAGCTCATAGAGTGAAGCCCTGTATCGACGCATGTGTCGAGCTCATAGAGTGAAGCCCTGTATCGACGCATGTGTCGAGCTCATAGAGTGAAGCCCTGTATCGACGCACGTGTCGCTTTAAGAAAAAGACACATGACCGATACTGCTACGGTTTCAAACTGTGTTTAAAAGGTACCGCATCTGCAAGTGTCAACGCGATGAATCACTGTCAGAAGAAGAAAATGACCCTTCCAAAGATAAAATAACTTCCCCCTACATCAATAAAATGGAGCCCGAGAGAAAAAGAACAATTTCCGCTGTGTGGGATCATTTTGATCTTTTAACAGCAAATAAGGAAACTGTATTTCATTTTTTCACGCTTGATCTACTGTATATCAGAATTAATAACAATTAATAATAGTAATGTGACTCTCAGTATATTCATTTCATTTCATGCAGGTTAAATGCTGCATTTGTTCTACAGAGCCATCATATATAAATAAAAGCACCTCCTCAATGCTAAGGCATTACAGAGCAAGGATGTATAAGATCCACCAGGTGTCAGTATAGAGCAACACTGTACCGGCACAGTATCAGTACAGTTAGGAGGATGTGCTGAAACGCTTCACGAGGCCTCATCTACCCATCACTACGATGAATCACTCACAGACCTTTAAAACATCACCTCATGTTCAGCTCTCTTCTGCTCCGCCTCCATCCATTACAGTGGTTCAAGACATATTTGGAACATAGACAACAATGTGTAATAATTAACAATGAAAAGTCATCCTTCACAACACTGAAAACAGGTGTCCCCCAGGGATCAATTCTTGGGCCTCTCCTTTTTACATTGTACATAAATGATTTACCAAACATCTGTCCGGGCGCAGGTTTCCAAATGTATGCAGACGATACAGTTGTTTTTGTGAGTGGCAAAAGTGTTGAAGCCATTACTGCACAGCTGCAGCAACACCTTATCTCTGTGTCAGTATGGTTTCAAAACTCAGGCCTAATCCTAAATCTTAGTAAGACAGTGTCAGTTTGTTTGCTTCCAGATCACATCCCTTGGAAGAACTGCATCTGACAATTAATGATCAGCACATTGCCCAGGTTAAAGAAGTTAAATATCTGGGCCTAATCCTGGACTCCCATTTATCATTTGAAAGTCATGTCAAAAAAGATCACTAGAACAGCCAAGGCAAACTTGTACAGTTTCAGAATCATACGGGACTGTTTACCATTTCATGCTGCAAATATATTATGCATGCAATGATTTTCTCTCATCTCAGTTACTGTATAACCTCCTGGTCACAGGCAACAGCCACAACAACCAGGCCTTTAAGACTGATTTACAACAGGGCACTAAAAATATTAGATAAAACATCTGTCAGAACACACCATTGTGGAGTATTGCAGAGGTTAAACTTTTTAACTTTGAAATGTTATTACATTTTGTAACTTGAAATTAATGAATAAATGTCTGTACAACCAAGGCCCCTGATGTTCTGAGACGGCTCATAGTCCACTTCGATCACACGAGCAGCTGCTAATGGAAATGTGAAAGTGCCCGTTAGAAAAAAGTCCTTCGGACAGTCGGCCTTTACTGTCCAGGAGCTAAACTCTAGAACGTCTCCTGAGCTGAAACAGGACTTAGATCTGGGGTCTTTTAAAAATGAACTAAAGCGTATTTTAAAAAGAGATCAAGTGTGCAGTCATTTTTAGTTTGCGCTCAAATGCACATCCTTGTGTAAAGTCAGAATTAATAATGTTACTATAAATGTAATGTAAATGTATTTTCTGTACTCTGTGAGCATTTGAAAGCCCTTCTAGGGACGGACAAATTAGCCCTGGCTTTAAATTTGTAGTACATGTTTATTGTTCACACGTGTCTCTGTCAAATAAATGAATCAATAATAAATCACTGACAGAGCTCTCTGTGTCTCCTCAGAAGCCGCTGGAGTCCAGGGAGCTCCTCTGTGAAGACCTGGGGCTGGACCCGAGCCCAAGAGTCCACTTTTACTGGAACTGGTCCAGAGACGACACAAAGACCGAAAACAAGGACCAGAGCAGAGTCCAGACTAAAGACCAGAGCCGAGACTTCAACACAGACCAGGTAAAGACCAGACAGAGACTCAACACAGACCAGGTAAAGACCAGACCAGATTCAACAGACCAGGTAAAGACAGAGACTTCAACACAGACCCAGGTAAAGACCAGACAGAGACTTCAACACAGACCAGGTAAAGACCAGACAGAGACTTCAACACAGACCAGGTAAAGACCAGACAGAGACTTCAACACAGACCAGGTAAAGACCAGAGACGAGACTTCAACACAGACCAGGTAAAAGACCAGACAGAGACTTCAACCACAGACCAGGTAAAGACCAGACCGAGACTTCAACACAGACCAGGTAAAGACCAGACAGAGACTTCAACACAGACCAGGTAAAGACCAGACAGAGACTTCAACACAGACCAGGTAAAGAAGACCAGACAGAGACTTCAACACAGACCAGGTAAAGACCAGAGCGAGACTTCAACACAGACCAGGTAAAGACCAGACAGAGACTTCAACACAGACCAGGTAAAGACCAGACAGAGACTTAACACAGACCAGGTAAAAGACCAGACAGAGACTTCAACAACAGACCAGGTAAAGACCAGACAGAGACTTCACACAGACCACGAGACTTCAACACAGACCAGGTAAGACAGAGCGAGACCTTCAACACAGACCAGGTAAAGACCAGAGCGAGACTTCAACACAGACCAGGTAAAGACCAGAGACGAGACCTCAACACAGACCAGGTAAAGACCAGAGCCGAGACTTCAACACAGACAGTAAAGACAGACGAGACTTCAACACAGACCAGGTAAAGACCAGAGACGAGACCTCAACACAGACCAGGTAAAGACCAGAGCGAGACTTCAACACAGGGACCAGGGTAAAGAACCAGAGGAACGAGACTTCAACACAGACCAGGTAAAGACCAGAGACGAGACCTCAACACAGACCAGGTAAAAGACCAGAGACGAGACTCAACACAGACCAGGTAAAGACCAGAGCGAGACTCAACACAGACCAGGTAAAGACCAGAGACGAGACTTCAACACAGACCAGGTAAAACAAGACGAGACTTCAACACAGACCAGGTAAAGACCAGAGACGAGACTTCAACACAGACCAGGTAAAGACCAGAGACGAGACTTCAACACAGACCAGGTAAAGACCAGAGACGAGACCTCAACACAGACCAGGTAAAGACCAGAGAGACTTCAACACAGACCAGGTAAAGACCAGACCGAGAGACCTCAACACAGACCAGGTAAAAGACCAGACAGAGACTTCAACAAGACCAGGTAAAGACCAGACGAGACTCACACAGACCAGGTAAAGACCAGAGACGAGACTTCAAAAAAAAAAAAAAATCAACACAGACCAGGTAAAGACCAAGACGAGACTTCAACACAGACAGGTAAAGACCGAGAGAGACTTCAACACAGACCAGGTAAAGACAAGACAGAGACTTCAACACAGACCAGGTAAAACCAGAGAACAGAGACTTCAACACAGACCAGATAAAGACCAACCGAGACTAACACAGACAGGTAAAGAAAACCAGAGACGAGACTTCAACACAGACCAGGTAAAGACCAGAGAAGAAGAACTTCAACACATGACCAGGTAAAGACCAGAGACCGAGACTTCAACAAGACAGGTAAGACAGAGACGAGACCTCAACAACAGACCAGGTAAGACCAGAGCCGAGATTTCAACCGACAGGTAAAGACAGACAGAGACTTCAACCAGACCAGGTAAAGACAAGAGCCGAGACTTCAAACACAGACCAGTAAAGACCAGAGCGAGACTTCAACACAAGACCAGGTAAAGACCAGAGACGAGAACCTCAAACAGACCAGGTAAGACCAGAACAGAGACTCCACAGAACCAGGTAAAGAACCAAGCGAGACTCAACACACAAGACCAGGTAAAAGAACCAGAGACAGACTTCAACACAGACGCAGGTAAAGACCAGAGACGAGACTTCCAACAACAGACAGGTAAAGACCAGAGCGAGACTTCAACACAGACCAGGTAAGACAGAGAACGAGACTTCCAACACGACCAGGTAAAGACCAGACGAGCGCTCAACCAAGACAGGTAAGACCAGAGCGAGACCTCAAAACAGACCAGGTAGACCAGAGAGAGACTTCAACCAGACAGGTAAAACATCAGACAGAGACTCAACACAACCAGGTAAAGACAGAGACGAGACTTCAAGACAGACAGACGAGACTTCACACAGACAGTAAAGACCAGAGACGAGACTTCAACACAGACCAGGTAAAGACCAGACCGAGACTTCAATCACAGACCAGGTAAAGACCAGACCGAGACTTCAACACAGACCACAGGTAAAGACAGACGAACTTCAACACAGACCAGGTAGCAGACAGAGACTCAACACAGACAGGTAAGACAGACAGAGACTTCAACACAGACCAGGTAAGACCAGAACGAGCTTTCAACACAGACAGTGGGGTAAAGACCAGAGACAGACTTCAAACAAGACCAGTTAAAGACCAGAACGAGACCTCAACAAGACCAGGTAAAGACAGAACAGAGACTCAACAAGACAGGTAAAGACAGAGACGAACTCTCAACACAGACCAGGTAAAGACAGAGCGAGACTTAACACGACAGCGTAAGCCAGAGACGAGACTTTTCACCAGAACCAGGTAAAAGAACAAGAACGGACTTCAAACAGACCAGTAAAGACCGAGACGAGACCTCAACACAGACCAGGTAAAAGACAGAGCGAGACTCAACAAAAGACCAGGTTAAAGACACAGAGCCCGAGACTTCAACACAGAGACCAGGTAAAGACAGAACCGAGATCAACACGACCAGGCCAGGTAAGACCAGAGCGAGCGTAACCAGACCAGGTAAAGACCAACAGAGCTTCAACACAGACCCAGGTAAAGACCAGACGAGCTTCAACACAGACATGTAAAGCAGAGCGAACTTCAACACAGACAGACTAAGACCAACCGAGACTTCAACACAGCCAGGTAAGACGACAGAGGACTTCAACACAGACAGGTAAAGAACAGACAGAGACTTCAACACAAGCAGTTAAAGACCAGACAGAGATTCACAGACAGGTAAAAGACAGAGACGAGCCTTCAACACAGACAGGTAAAGACAGAGACGAGACTTCAACACAGCCCGTTAAGCCTAAAGACTTAGTTTTCATGTCTGGTGTGGCTCCCTGGTCTTTCTCACGCTTATTCATTCACAAAACTCGATGTTTTTTTTGGTATCCCGTGTAGACTGAAGGCTGTGCCGAGATGACGCTGTGATCCAATATGGTCTTTCTTTGTGGGAAGAAGCAGCGGAGACATCTCACAGATAGGTGAGAGACTAAACTGTAGGGCTGTTTTCTTCCAAATCAACAGATTTATTTTGAAAACACAGCATTTAAGTCTTTTTATTTGCAAAATCACAAATTGAGGGTATTTGATGGGAAAAATAGGGAAATAATTGTGAAAATTAGGGAACATTTTGGGGAACATTGGTTAAAAAGGTGTCAGTAAATGTAAAAGTGTACACAGAAAGCACTTATAAAAAAAAGAAAACATAGTCCAGTATCGATGTGTTCAGATTGAAACCTCAATGACTCTGTTCCGCCTCCTCTGGTTTTAGTTATTTAAATTGACCTGGTTAAAAACAGGTTAGTGTTTTTGGACATGAAGTTAAGTCTGCAAACGAAACCACGCTTCCACGCTGAGAGGGAGCGATAACGAACACGGCCGCCAAGAGAGAGTACATTAACAAACAACAACATACAGACTCAGAGACCCTAACCCACCCTAAGAGACCACACACCTACAGAAACCAACACACCTACAGAGACCCTAACTACCACCTACAGACCCCCTAAAAACACCACCTACAGAGACCCTAACACCACCTACAGAGACCCTAACCACCACCTACAGACACCCTAACACCACTACAGAGACCCTAACACCACCTACAGCCACCCTAACACCACAGGACCCTAAACACCCTACAGACCCTAACAACCACCACAGACACCTAACACCAACTACAGAGACCTAAACCAATACGAGACCTAACCCACTACAGACACCCTAACACCACTACAGACAGCCCTAACACAACTACAGAACCTAAACACTACGACAACGCTAACACCATACGAGACACTAAACCACCTACGACACCTAACACACCTACAGACACTTAAAGATCTGTATGCATGCTAATTTTAGCCTTCAAAGTAAGTATGGCATTTAATGATATTTGACTTACACTATGAGTATGCATTTTTGAGAGAAATATAAGTATTTTTGGGGGGTATTTTCCCATCCCGGAAGACAAGACGCTTCGATTCAGTTCACTCCGCCCCTCTTCTGCTCCATTCCACATTTACAGTAATTATAAATATAAATACGCGCAAAAAGTGAAGTTACTTCACATAATGGTTATAAGGGGATTGGGCAATGTTGCAACACAGTTTCATAAATGGCTATCACAGACCGTCCTAACAACACGCTAACAACACACGCTAACACACACGCTAACACACAACGCTAAACACGCACGCTAACACACACGCTAATGGCGCATGCTAACGCGCATGCTAACACACTGCGCTACACAACACGCTAAACGCAACCACACACGCTAACACAACACGCTAACACACACATGCTACGACCGCTAACACAACACACGCTAAACACACGCTAACACACACGCTAACACATCACGCTAACACACACGCAACACACACGCTAACACACACGCTAACACACACGCAACACCACGCTACAACACAACGCTAACCACACACACAGCACCACCTAACACGCACACGCTACAAGCACAAACGCTAAGAACACAGCTACACACACGCTACGACACACAACCTAACACAGCAACGCTAACACGCACACGCTAACAGCCACGCTAACAAGCACACGCTACACACACGCTACACAAAGCACACGCTAAACACACGCACACACAACGCTAAACACACAACACCTAACGCACACGCAACACACACATGCTAACAAGACAAAACACACGCTAAAACAGTAACAACACCTAACACACACATGTCACACATGCTAAACACACACGCTAACAACACCACGCTAACACAACACACGCTACACACCGCTACACAGCAATGCTACACACACGCTAACACGTGTTTTGATTGAACTCAACCGCTCCAGTCTGGACTCCCAATGGGATCGTGTTGATTATAAAGTGAATCCACTTTGGATTCTGGCCGAAGGCCAAGCATCCATCAGGTGGTTGAAAAAGTCGCTGAATTCCCAGAAAGAAATTCCAACTTGTGGCGAGTGCACTCTTCTTCTAGGAGGTTTGATAGTCCTTTCCTCTTGTAGCCAAACGCGAACCATGCCGTGACAATTATCGTTGGGTAAGAAAAAGAATCAGGCCGTGTCCAGAGTAGGTTAGAAAGGCCTCATCTTCACAAACAGACATTTCCTGGCTCCGATCCATGGATCCTCCGCCGTGGTGCGTTGATTAGCGTCGTGGGACAACGCAGACGCGTCGGAGAGTTGCTGTTTTATTTATTTCTCTCTTACACAACAACAAAAATGAAAAAGCTGTTTTATAAATTTAAACCAGGCCAGTAAGGCATTAACATTACAGACAGCACTTCAGACAGACCTAACACCACTACAGAACACCTTAACACCACTAAGACACTTACACCACTACAGACACTTTCAACACCACTACAGTCACTTGTAACAACCACCTACAGACACTTGTAAAAAACACACCCTACAGTCACTTTAACAACCACCTACAGACACCATTAAACACCAACTACAGACACTTAACACTCACCTACAGACACTGTTAACCCACATACATTCACTTTTGAAACCACCCTAACAGACACTGTTAACACCCACTACAGACACTTAACACCACCTACCAGACACTTTAACACACCTACAGACACTTTAACAACTACAGACATTTATACAACCATTACTAGACCTTTAACACACTACGACACTTAAACCTCCTACGACACTTAACCTACAGACACTTTAACACCACCTAGTACAGAATTTAACACCACCTACAGAGACCTAACACGAATCCAGTCACTTTAACACCGACTAAGACACTTTAACACCACCTACAGACACTGTAAACACCACCTACAGACCTTTAACACAGACATACAGATGACACTTTAAACGACACTACAACAGTTTAAACACAACTTTACAGAACACTTTAAACGAACTAAGACACTTTACACACCTACAGAGTCACTTTACACCACTACAGTAACTTTAACACACCATAACGACAATTTAAACACAACTACAGAACTCTTAACACCACCTAACAGACACTTAAAACCTATTACAGACACTTTACACCACTCATCAGTCACTTTAACACCACCTACAGACACTTTTAATACCACCTCAGACATCTAAAACACAACCTAACAGACACATTTACAACTACTACATGACACTCTTAACACACCACAGTCACTTAACACTCTCCTACAAGACGATCTTTACACACTAACATCACATTTAACACTTATCTACAGAGACCCTAAACACCTACAGACAACTTAACACGCCACCTACGACAACTTAACACCACCTACACAAACTTAACGCACTACAAGACACTTTAATCGCACCTACAGACACTTACCCACCTATACAGACACGTAACTAGCCACTCAGAACTTGAAACCACCTACAGTCACTTTAACTACCACTCAGACACTTTAACACCATCTAGCGACTCGTTACAATCGTACTTTACACCTACACAGTCACTTTAACACACTACAGACACTTTAAAAAACACACCTAGACTGAACTTGTAACACCACCAGTAGACACATGTTAACTAAGCTCACCTACAGTCACTTTAACTACCACTAACAGTCACTTAACACAACCTACAGTCTATTTAACACCCTAGCAGACTTTAAACACTACAGACACTTTAACAAACCACTACAGTCACTTAACACACCTGCAGTCATTAAACACCACCTACAACATCTTTAACACCACCTATCGACACTTTAACACCACTACAGTCCACTTTTAACACCACCTACCAGTCACTTTAACACCAACCTACAGACACTTTTAACACCACCTACAGACACTTTAACACCACCTTACAGTCACTTTTTTTAACACCACTAACATCACTTAACATCCACTACACATTTACAAACACAACACAGACACTTTAACACCACATACAAGTCAATTAACAAACACCTACGAGTCACTTTAAACCACCTACATCACTTTAACACCACCTACAGACACTTTAACACCACCTACAGACACTTTTAACATCCACCTACAGTTCACTTTAACACACCTACAGACACCTTAACACCACTATACAGACACTAACAACACCTAAGACACATTAACACGCGACCTACAGTCACTTTACACACCTACAGACACTTAACACCCTAAGCAGACATTAGAACACCCACCTTACAGACACTAACACCACCTACAGACACTTTAACACCACCTACAGGGACACTTTAACACCACCTATCAGACACTTATACACCACCTACAGACACTTTAACACCACTACAGGCACTTAAATACACCTTACAGACCTTTAAACCATACTAGGACACTTAACCACTACAGTCACTTAACACCAACTATCAGACACTTTAACGACCATACAGGACTTTGAACCCACTACAGACACTTTAACACCAACCTAACAGACACTTTAAACCACACCTACATGACACGCTTACAACCACTACAAACCTTACACCACCTACAGACACTTAACACCACCTACAGACACTTTAGACACCACCTACAGACACTTTAACACCCACCTACAGACACTTTAACAACCACCTACAGACACCTTAACACTACCTACGACACTTAACACAAACAGACAGCCTTAATACCACCTACAGACACCATTACCACTACAGAAACAGTTAAACCACTACAGACAACTTATCCACCTTACGGGACACCTAACACCACCTACAGACCACTTTTTTAACACCACAAGACACTTTAACTACCACCTACAGACCACTTTAACACCACCTACAGACACCTTAACACTACAGACACGTTACACCACTACAGACATTAAAAACGCACTACAGACACTTTAACGCCACCATACAGAACCTTAAACACACATAAGCAGCCTTTTAACGGCCACCGTACAGCGCTATTAACGCCACCTTACAGACACCTTAACACCACATGTACAGACACGTTAAGCCACACGCAGAGACTTTAAACCAGCACTTAAGTCACTTTAACACAAACTCAGACAGCTATTAGACACGACCAACTACAGACACTTAACAACACCTCCAGTCACTTTAACACCACCTACAGTCAACTTTAACATACACTACAGACTTAACACCACTACAGACATTTAACACCAACGTACGAGACACTTAAACACCACTATAGTATTTAAACCACCTACAGACACTTTAACAACCCAGCCTATAGACACTGTTTAACACACTATACAGTCAACTTTAACACCCCTACAGTCTTTAACACCACCGTACAGTACTTTAACAACACCACTAACAGAACACTTTTAACACCACCTTACAGTCACTTTAACACCACCTACAGGGACACTTTAACACCACCTTACAGACACTTTAAACACCACCTACAGACACTTTAACACCACCTACAGCACTTACAACACCTACAACACTTAACACCACTCGTCACTTACTTTAACAACAACTAAGTAAACTTAACATCCACCTATCAGACACTTCAAACCACTCTACGACATTTAACCACCACCTACAGACACTTTAACACCACCTACAGACACTTTAACACCACCTACAGACACTTTAACACACCTACAGACAACTTTTAACACCCCCTACAGACACTTACACCACTACAGTAAACTTAAACACACTCCCGACACCCTTAAAACACCGACTAACAGACAACTCTTACAATACAGAACTTCTTACACCACCCTATCGCAGTCACTCTAACACCAACTACAGCCTTAACACACCTACAGACACTTTAACAAAATACTAACATAGTCACTTTAACACACCTACGAATTTTAACAACAATCTACCAGACACTAACACCACCTACAGACACTTTAACACCACCTACAGGGACACTTTAACACCACCTATCAGACACTTATACACCACCTACAGACACTTTAACACCACCTTACAGAACATTACCACACCTTCCAGACCTTTAAAAACACCTACAAGACAACTTACACGACCATACAGGAACTTAACACACCTACAGACACGTTAACACCACCTACAAGAACCTTACCACCTACGACACCTTAACACCACCTACCAACACTTTAACAACCACCTACAGACACTTTAACACCACCTACAGGACACTTTAACACCACCTACAGCACTACCTACCATCACACTTTAACACCACGATTACAGACACGTGAGACGCACCTGAGCAGACACTTAGACACGCACATACAGTCACTTAACAACACTAAGGTCACTTTTAAAACACCACCTACAGTCACTTTAACACCACCTCACAGACCTTTACAACCACACAGACACTTCTTAACACCCTCCTACAGACACTTTAACACCACGCTACAGACCCATTAACAACCACCTAACAGACACCTTAAACACCCTACAGGTTCCCTTAACTAAACAGTCATACTTTGAAACACCCTACAGACATTTAAACCCACTTAAGTCACGTTAACACCACCTACAGCACTTGACACCACTACGACACTTTACACCATCAGACACTTAACAAACCTAAGTCACTTTACACACCATACAGGACACTTAAACACGCACTACGACACTTTAACAATCCACCACAGACACTTACACCACCTAACAGTCACTTTAACACCACCTACAGACACTTTAACACCAACTACAGTCCTTAAACAGACTACAGTACTTTAATAACACACCTAACAGACAATTTAACAAACTCAGCAGTCACTGTTAAACACCACCATACAGCCTTTAACACACCATACAGTACACATTAACAACCACCTATTACATCCATTTTAACACATCACTCAGCACTTAACACCATCTACAGACACTTAACCCAGATCAGTCACTTAAACACCACCTACAGACACTTTAACACCACCTACAGAACTTAAACACCACCCTACAGTCACTTTAGACACCAACCTACAGACACTTTAGACACCACCGTACAAGACCTTAAAACTACCTCAGATATTAACACCACTAATCATTTGTAAAAACCACTACAACACTTAACACTACAGACACTTTAACACACCTACAACACTTTAACACCACCTACAGACCACTTAACACCACCTACAGTCACTTTAACACCACCTACAGACACTTTAACACCACCTACAGACCTTTAACACCACCTTACGTCACTTTAACACCACCTCAACACTTAAACCACGCTACAGACACATTAACACCACCTACAGACACTTTACAACCACCTAAGACACTTTAACACCACCTTACAGTCATCTTTAAAAACCACCTACAGAGACCTTAAACACCACCTACAGACACCTTAACACCACCTACAGACACTTTAACACCACCTACAGACAGTGCTTTAACACCACCTAAGACACTTTAACAACCTAGACTAACAACACTAAGAAGCTTTAAACACCGACCTACTAGACACTGAACAACACTACAGACACTTAAAAACACGTAACAGACACTTTAACACCACTACAAGACACCTCTTAACACCACCTACAGACCACCTTAACACCACTACAGACACATATAACACCACCTACAGACACTTTAAACACCAACCTAAGACACTAACACACTACGAGAACACCGTTACACTACAGACACATTAAAACACACTCAACACTTTCAATACACTACAGACCTTAACACCACCTACAGACACTTTAACAACCACTACAGACACTTTAACACCACTACAGACATTTAACACCACCTACAGACATTTAACAAACTTCAGTCACTTAACACACCTACAGACATTTAAACCACCCTACAGACACTTAACCCACCTACAGTCACTTTAACACCACCTACAGACACTTTAACACCACCTTACAGACACTAACACCACCTACAGACACTTTAACACCACTACAGACACTTTAACACCACCTAAGAAAGCGTTAAGCCACCCTACAGACTATTAACACCACCTAAAGACACTTCTAATCACCACCTACAGAGACCTTAACCTACCTACAGAACAACCTTAAGAACACCTACAGACACTAAACACCTACTACAGAGACCTTTGAAACACACCTAGACACTTTACCAAAAACACACTCTACAGCACACTTTAAACACTACAGACACTTCACACCTGCTAAGACACTTAACAACCTACAACACTTAACACCACTACAACACTTATAACCCACAGTCAGACCTTAAAACACTACAGACACTTAACACACTACAGACACCCTAAACCAAGACACTTTAAAACCACCTCACGGACACTTTAACACCACGTACAGACACTTAACACCACCTACAGACACTTTAAACCACCTAACAGACACCTTAACACCACCTACAGACACCTTAGACACACTACCAGACACCTTAACACCACCTACAGACACTTTAACACACTACGACCTTTAACACCACCTACCGACGACTTTAAAACACCAATTACAGCCAACTTAACACACCTAACAGACACTTAAACACATCCTAACAGGAACTTGTACACGACTACAGACACTTTAACACACCTACAGACCTTAATCAACCAACCTACAGAGACGCTAAAAGCACCGTAACAGATCACTTTAACACACTAAAAATTTTTTTTAACACCACCTACAGTCACTTTAACACCACCTACAGTCACTTTAAACACCACCTTACAGACAACCTTTAACACCCACCTACAGACAACTTTAACACCACCTACAGTCACTTAAACACCACCTACAGCACTTAACACCGAGAAGTCATTAACACACCTACAGAACACGTTTAAACACCACATACGACAGACACTTTAACACTCACCTACAAGACACCTTAACACCACCTACAGACACCTTAACCACACCTACAGACACTTTAACACACCTACAGACACTTAACCCACCTACAGTCACTTTAACACCACCTACAGACACTTTAACACCCACCAATTTCACTTTAACACCCACCCTACAGTCACTTTAACACCACCTACAGACACTTTAACACCACCTAACAGACACTTTAAACAACCACCTAACAGTCACTTAACACCTCCTCAGACACTTTAACACCACCTACAGTCCTTTAACACCATCTACAGAGACCCTAACACCACCTACAGACACTTTAACGCCACCTACAGACACCTTAACGGCCACCTAACAGACACTTTAACGCCACCTACAGGACACTTTAACGCCACCTAACAGACACCGTTAACGCCACCTACAGGACCGGTTAACGCCACTACAAGACACTTTTTAACACCACCTACAGACACGTTTAACGCCACCATGACAGACACTTTAACACCACCTACAGTCACTTTAACACCACCGTACGACACTTTAACACCACTACAGACACTTTAACACCACCTACAGTCACTTTTAAACACCACCTACAGTCACTTTAACACCAACCTACAGACACTTTAACACCACCACAGACACTTAACACAACCTACAGACACTTTAACACACCTTACAGTCACTTTAACACCACCTACAGTCACTTGAACACCACCTACAGTCACTTTTAACACCACCCTACAGACCCTTTAACACCACTACAGACACCTTTAACACCACCTAAGTCACTTTAACACCAACTACAGTCACTTTTACACCACCTAGACACTTTAAACAACCTACAGGGACATTTAACCACCACCCTACAGTCACTTTAACACCACCTACAGACAACTTTAACACCACCTACAGACACTTTAACACCACCCTACGTCACTTTACACCACCTACAGTCACTTTACACCACCTACAGTCACTTTAACCCACCCTACAGACACTTTAACACCACCTACAGTCACTTTACAACCACCTACAGACACTTTAACACCAACCTACAGACACTTTAACACCACCTGACAGTCACTTTAACACCACCTACAGTCACTTTAACACCACCTACAGTCACTTTAACACCACCCCTACAGACACCTTAACACCAACCTACAGACACTTAACACCACCTACCAGACACTTTAACACCACCTTACAGTCACTTTAACACCCACCCTACAGACACTTTAACAACCACCTACAGACACTTTCTTTAACACCACCTACAGACACTTAAACAACACCTACAGACACTTTAACACCACCTCAGACCACTTTAACACCACCTACAGACACCTTAACACCCCTACAGACACTTAACACCAGCCTACAGACACTTTTTACACCACCTCGTCACTTTAACACCACCTACAGACACTTTAACACACCACCTACAGACACTTTAACCCACCTACAGTCACTTTAACACACCTACAGACACTTTAAAACACACCTACAGACACTTTTAACACCACTACAGACAACTTTAACACCAACTACAGAACCCTTTAACACCACCTACAAGACACCTTAACACCACCTACAGAGACCAACACACCTACAGTCCACTTTAACACCACCTACAGTCTTAACACCACCTACAGTCACTTTACAACCACCTACAGACACTTTAACACCAACCTACAGACACTTTAACACCACCTAACAGACAACCTTACCACCTACAGACACCTTACACCAACCTACAGACACCTTACCTACCTACAGACACTTTAACACCACCTACAGACACCTTACCACCTACATTTCACTTAAACCACACCTACATACACTTTAACACCACCTACAGACACTTTAACACCCACCAATTTCACTTTAACACCCACCCTACAGTCACTTTAACACCACCTACAGTCAACTTTAACACCACCTAAGACACTTTAACACCCCTACAGACACTTTAACACCACCTACAGACACTTTTACACCACCTTACAGGACACTTTACACCACCTACAGTCACTTTACAACCACCTACAGACACTTTAACACCAACCTACAGACACTTTAACACCACCTGACAGTCACTTTAACACCACCTACAGTCACTTTAACGCCACCTCAGACACCTTTAACACCACTACAGGGGAACAAACTTAACGCCACCTACAGCACTTTAACGCACCTACAGACACCTTTACACCACTACAGACACGTTAACGCCACCTACAGGACCTTTAACACACCTACAGTCACTTTAAACACACCTACAGACACTTTAACACACCTAACAGACACTTTAAACACCACCTACAGACACTTTAACACCCACCAATTTCACTTTAACACCCACCCTACAGTCACTTTAACACCACCTACAGACACTTTAACACCACCTACAGGACACTTTAACCACCTACAGTCACTTTAACACCACCTACAGACACTTTAACACCACCTACAGACACTTTACACCTACAGTCACATTTAACACACCTACGTCACTTTAAACCACTAAGCACTTTAACCCACCTACAGACACTTTAACCACACTAAGGGACACTTTAACACCACCTTACCAGCACTTTACACCACTACAAGTCACTTTAAACCCACCTACAGACCTTTAACACCACCTTACGTCACTTTAACACCACCTACAGTCACTTTAAACACTCACCTACAGACACTTTAACACCACCTACAGATCACTTTAACACCAACCTACAGACACCCTTAACACCACCCTACAGACACCTTAACACCACCTAAACAGACACTTTAACACCACCTACAGACACTTTAACACCACCTACAGTCACTTAAACACCACCTACAGGGGACCACTTTAACACCACCTACAGGGACACTTTAACACCACCTACAGACACTTTAACACCACCTACAGACACTTTAACACCACCTACAGACCCTTAACACCACCTACAGACACTTTAACACCACCTTACAGACAACTTTACACCACTACAGTCACTTCACCACCTACCGGACACTTTAACACCACATACCAGACACTTTAACACCACCTACAGTCACTTTCACCACCTTACAGACCACTTTAACAACCACCTACAGACACTTTTACACCACCTACAGACACTTTAACACCAACCTACAGACACTTTACACCACCTTACCAGACACCTTAACACCACCGTACAGGACCTTAAACACCACCTACAGACACCTTAACACCACCCTACAGACCTATTAACACCACCTACAGACACTTTAACACCACCTCAGACACCTGTACACCACCTACAAGAGACCTTAACACCACCTACAGACACCTTAAACCACACCTACATACACTTTAACACCACCTACAGACACTTTAACACCCACCAATTTCACTTTAACACCCACCCTACAGTCACTTTAACACCACCTACAGACACCTTACCACCTACAGACATTAACACCACCTACAGACACCTACACCTACAACACTTTTAAACACCACTACAGACACCTTAACACCACCTACAGACACCTTAACACCCACCCTACAGTCACTTTAACACCACCTACAGACACTTTAACACCACCTACAGGACACTTTAACACACCTACAGTCACTTTAACACCACCTACAGAGACCTTAAACACCACCTACAGACACCTTAACACCAACCTACAGACACTTTAACACCACCTACAGTCACCTTAACACACCCTACCAGGACACCTTAACCACCACCTACGACACCTTAACACCACCTACAGCCACTTAAACACCACCTACAGTCACCTTAACACCCCTACATCACTTTAACACCACCTACAGACACTTTTAACACCACCTACAGTCACTTTAACACCACCTACAGTCACTTTAACACCACCTACAGACACTTTAACACCAGCTACAGACACTTTAACACCACCTACAGTACTTAACACCACCTACAGACACTTGTAACACCACCTACAGACACTTTAACACCAACCTACAGACACTTTAACACCACCTACAGGTCACTTTAACACCACCTACAAGACACTTTGTAACGACGCCACGCTTACAGTCACTTTTAACACACCTACAGCACATTCTAACACCCCACAGGGACACTTTAACACCACCTACAGTCACTTTAACACCAGCCTACAGACCACTTTAACACAACCTACAGTCACTTTAACACCACCTTTACAGTCACTTTAACACCACCTACAGTCACTTTAACACCACCTACAGTCACTTTAAACCACTACAGACACTTTAACACCACCTACCCAGACACTTTAACACACACCTACAGTCACTTTAACACCACCTACAGTCACTTTAACACCACCTACGACACTTTACACCACCTACAGACACCTTTTAACACCACCTACAGACCTTTAACACCACCTACAGACACTTTAAACCACCATACAGTCACTTTAAACCACCTACAGACCACTTTAACACCACCTACAACACTTTAACACCACCTACCAGGACACTTTAACACCCCTACAGACACCTTAACACCACCTTAAGGACACGCTTAACACCACTACAGACACATTTAACACCACCTACAGACACTTTAACACCACCTACGGTCACTTTAACACCACCTACAGACCCTTAACACCACCTACAGGACACTTTAACACCACCTACAGTCACTTTACACCACCTAAGACACCTTAACACCACCTACAGTCACTTTAACACCACCTACAGACTCTCTTTTTTT
>VHKM01001335.1:0-43895 GCA_007210695.1 Neogobius melanostomus
GGCCGCCCTCCCTCAAACAGCAGTTTCCATTAAGTCAATGACCACCTGGTTCGCAAAAAAATCTGTATATACAAGTCGGGGTGAACACCTGGCCAGGGGACAATAGACCATGTCAGGACATGTAAAAATTATTTATTGGCCCCCGCCTAATGCACACGCGAGTCGGCCATCTTGGCCCCGAACCTTCGAACCTTCAAAATCGTAACTACCTTCTTGAACTCGACCCCCTCGTATCGCCGAAACAGCGAGTTTTCAATCAAGAGCCTTCAATTTTTGCCCAAAATGTTCCCAGACCCATGTGGCTTTCAAAATCATCCTTTAAATTTTGGAAATATTATTGGGCGTGGTCATGACAAGCCCGCAACTCAGAGGCCATTTTTCACAAAATTCAAAGTTCTCATAACTTTCACGACGTTGTCGGATTGGAACGGACCCCAGTTCGGGCACGCTGTGACATTCCCTCGAGCTGCACCACCATGGTGCACGAGCCCTATCGCAAAAATGGACCCACTGGCGCCCCTCAAAGGGTTCTTTTCTTGAAAAATTTCAAATTAAAAAAAATCGGATGGATGGAGTTGTTGAAAATAATCATACAGGCTTCCCTGTCATGGGGATCAACATATCAAAGAGGCATCACTCTGAGCTAGTGTAGTTGGGAGAGAAATAAATGGCAAACATGGCAAAAAAACGGTTTCCATTATTATTTATTTTATTTCGTCTTTAATCTCAATTATGACACCCACTGAACGTTAACGAAAACTCAATTTTATTTGACCTAGTGATCAGGGTTGGTGTGAAAATTTACTATTTTGAAGTTGTGAAACAAAGTGCCCAACGGCGCCCCCCTGTGCATTAAATGGCTGGGAAAAAATTTAGGTTTCACGGAGTTGAAAACAAAGTATTTAAATCCCTGATTTCTCCATGTCACCAGTGATCAAAAAAAGTCTATAACAAACATCCCTCTATCTGCTTAGTTTTTGTACGCTGTTCCAAATATCATGCTTTTTCCCCGCCTCTTGACGAAACTCAAAAGGGCATGCAATTCCCATTGCACTCAGTATGTGGAATCACATAGCCGCCTGTGATGGATTGTAACTGATTACCTGGATAATTGTGCATTTCACATAGCGCCGCCTCTATACATGCAACAAATTACACTTGCACGAAGTGAAACAAAAATTATGAAGCCGGATCTCCATTGTCACCTGATCAAAAAAGTCTATTACAACATGCCTCTATCTCACTTTATTTTTGTAACCCTGCCATATCATGCGTTTTTCCCCCGCCCTCTTTTGAGGACAACTCAAAAAGGGCAATGCAAATTCCCAAATTGGCACTCATATTCTGGATCACATAAGCCGCTTCTGGATTCGTACTGGGATTAACCTGTTAATTTTGTGCATTTTCATGCGCCCCTACCTATACCTGCAAAATTACATTACACGAAAAGTGAAAACTAAAATTATGACCCGATTCTCATGTCACGCTGATCAAAAAAGTCTATTACACATGCCCTCTATCTCGGCTTAGGGTTTTTGTAGTTATTAGGCGCCGAGCTGTGACACGCAGTGTCCGCTGAGGGCACTAATTAAAATCATAACTGGAAACAGAAACGTCAAGAAATTCACATAGCAAACGTTTGAACCGATATGCAAAGTAACAGGATCAGAAATGAGTGTCTCCGGGAGGCTCGAATTTGGGTGGGTCCAGCGAGAGAAATAATAAAATGGGTCAGGGCGCCCCTCAAACAGGCAGTTTACATTTAAGTCAATGAGACCCCGGTCGCAAAAAATGTCATCATACAAACGGTGACACTGGCCAGGGACATAGACCATGTCAGGACATGCTAAAAATTTATATTATGGGCGCCCGGCCCTTAAATGCCACAGGAAGATGGCCTATCTTGGCGAACCTCGAACCTTTCAAAATCGTACCTCTGAAACTTCTGACCCCTGATTCGCCGGTTTTCATCAAGAGCCTCAATTTTTGCCCAAAATGTCCCAGACCATGTGGCTTTCAAAATCATCCTTTAAATTTTGGAAATATTTATTGGGCGTTAAAAGGTCATGACAACCCCGCAACTCAGAGGCCATTTTCAAACAAATTCAAAGTCTCATAACTTTCACAGGACTTTTGTCGATTTGGAACTGACCCAGTTCGGCACGCCTGTTGCACATTCCCGAGCTGACCTACCATGTGCAAACGTAGCCCACTATCGCCAAAAACCTGACCCACTGGGCGCCCCCTCAAAGGTTTTTTCTTGAAAAATTCAAATTAAAAATCGGTGATGGTATGGGAGTTGTGAAAACTTAATCATACAGCCTTCCCTGTCATGGGGATCAACATATCATAAGAGGCATCATTGAGTAGGTGTAGTTTGGGAGGAAATTAAAATGGCAAAAACTGGGCAAAAAAACCGGGATTTCCTTATTATTATTTATTATTTCGTCTTTTTATCATCAAATTTTTGACCCTGGAACGTTAACGAAAAAACTCAATTTTATTTGACCTTAGTGGATCAGGGTGGTGTAAATTTATATTTTTGAAGTCTGTGAAACAAAGTGCCCAACGGCCGCCCCCTGCTGCATTACATGGCTGGGAAAATTTTAGTTTCACGGAAGTGAAAACAATTTTTAAATCCTGATTCTCCATGTCACAGTGATCAAAAAAGTCTATTACAACATCCCTCTATCTTGCTTAGTTTTGTACCGCTGTGCCAAATATCATGCTTTTTCCCCGCCTCTTTGACGACAACTCAAAAGGGCATGCAAATTCCAATTGCACTCATATTTGGATCACATAAGCCGCTGTATGGATTGTACTGATTAACCTGGATAATTGTGCAATTTTCACAAAAATAGCGCCCCTACCTATACCTGCAAATTACACTTACACGGAAAGTGAAAACTAAAATTATGACCTGATTCTCCATGTCACGCTGATCAAAAAGTCTATTACAACATGCCTCTATCTCGCTTGTTTTTGTATTATTAGGCCCGAGCTAGTGACACGCAGTGTCCCGCGAGGGACTAATTAAAATCAATAACGGAAACAGAAACGCAGAATTCACATAGCAAACGTGAACCGATATGCAAGTAACAGGGATCAGAAATTAGTGCTCCGGGAGCTCGAATTGGGTGGGGTCCGCGAGAGAAAATAATAAAGTGCTCAGTGGCGCCCCCTCAACAGCAGTTTACATTAAGTCAATGAGACCCCGGTCGCAAAAATGTCATCATACAAAGGTGACACTGGCAGGACATAGACCATGTCAGGACATGTAAAATTATATTATGGCCCCGCCCTAAATGCCACAGGAAGTCGGCCATCTTGGCCCGAACCTCGAACCTTCAAAATCGTACCTCTTGAACTTCTGACCCCTGATCGCCGAGTTTTCAATCAAGAGCCTCAATTTTTGCCCAAAATGTCCCAGACCCATGTGCTTTCAAAATCATCCTTTAAATTTGGAAATATTATGGGCTGGTCATGACAAGCCCGCAACTCAGAGGCCATTTTCAACAAAATTCAAAGTCTCAAACTTTCACAGACTTTGTCGGATTGGAACGGACCCAGTTCGGCACGCGTGCACATTCCCGAGCTGCACCTAACCATGTGCAACGTAGCCACTATCGCCAAAATGACCCACTGGCGCCCCCTCAAAGGTTTTTCTTGAAAATTCAAATAAAAAATCGGATGGTATGGAGTTGTGAAATAATCTACAGGCCTTCCCTGTCATGGGGTCAACATATCAAAGAGGCATCACTCTGAGTAGTGTAGTTTGGGAGAAATAAAATGGCAAAACATGGCAAAAAAACGGTTTCCATTATTATTATTATTTCGTCTTTAATCTCAATTTTGACCCCTGAACGTTAACGAAAACTCAATTTTATTTGACCTAGTGATCAGGGTTGGTGTAAAATTTACTATTTTGAAGTCTGTGAACAAAGTGCCCAACGGCGCCCCCTGTGCATTACATGGCTGGGAAAAATTTAGTTTCACGGAGTGAAAACAAAGTTTAAATCCTGATTCTCCATGTCACAGTGATCAAAAAAGTCTATTACAACATCCCTCTATTTGCTTAGTTTTTGTACCGCTGTGCCAATATCATGCTTTTCCCCGCTCTTTGACGACACTCAAAAGGGCATGCAATTCCAATTGCACTCATATTTGGATCACATAAGCCGCTGTATGGATTGTACTGATTAACCTGGATAATTGTGCAATTTTCACAAAATAGCGCCCCCTACCTATACCTGCAAAATTACACTTACACGAAAGTGAAAACTAAAATTATGACCTGATTCTCCATGTCACGCTGATCAAAAAAGTCTATTACAACATGCCTCTATCTCGCTTAGTTTTTGTATTATTAGGCCCGAGCTAGTGACACGCAGTGTCCCGCGAGGGACTAATTAAAATCAATAACGGAACAGAAAACGCAAGAATTCACATAGCAAACGTGAACCGATATGCAAGTAACAGGGATCAGAAATTAGTGCTCCGGGAGCTCGAATTTTGGGTGGGGTCGCGAGAGAAAATAATAAGATGGCTCAGTGGCGCCCCCTCAAACAGGCAGTTTACATTAAGTCAATAGGACCCCGGTCGCAAAAATGTCATCATACAAAGGTGACACTGGCCAGGACATAGACCATGTCAGGACATGTAAAAATTATATTATGGCCCCGCCCTAAATGCCACAGGAAGTCGGCCATCTTGGCCGAACCTCGAACCTTCAAAATCGTACCTCTGAACTTCTGACCCTGATCGCGAGTTTTCAATCAAGAGCCTCAATTTTGCCCAAAATGTCCCAGACCCATGTGGCTTTCAAAATCATCTTTAAATTTGGAAATTTATTGGGCGTGGTCATGACAAGCCCGCAACTCAGAGGCCATTTTCAACAAAATTCAAAGTCTCATAACTTTCACAGACTTTGTCGGATTGGAACGGACCCAGTTCGGCACGCGTGCACATTCCCGAGCTGCACCTAACCATGTGCAACGTAGCCACTATCGCCAAAATGACCACTGGCGCCCCCTCAAAGGTTTTTTCTTGAAAATTCAAATAAAAAAATCGGGATGGTATGGAGTTGTGAAAATAATCATACAGGCCTTCCCTGTCATGGGGATCAACATATCAAAGAGGCATCACTCTGAGTAGTGTAGTTTGGAGAAATAAAATGGCAAACATGGCAAAAAAACGGTTTCCATTATTATTATTATTATTTCGTCTTTAATCTCAATTTTGACCCCTGAACGTTAACGAAAACTCAATTTTATTTGACCTAGTGATCAGGGTTGGTGTAAAATTTACTATTTTGAAGTCTGTGAAACAAAGTGCCCAACGGCGCCCCTGTGCATTACATGGCTGGGAAAAATTTAGTTTCACGGAAGTGAAAACAAAGTTTAATCCTGATTCTCCATGTCACAGTGATCAAAAAGTCTATTACAACATCCCTCTATCTTGCTTAGTTTTTGTACCGCTGTGCCAAATATCATGCTTTTCCCCGCCTCTTTGACGACAACTCAAAAGGGCATGCAAATTCCAATTGCACTCATATTTGGATCACATAAGCCGCTGTATGGATTGTACTGATTAACCTGGATAATTGTGCAATTTTCACAAAAATAGCGCCCCCTACCTATACCTGCAAAATTACACTTACACGAAAGTGAAACTAAAATTATGACCTGATTCTCCATGTCACGCTGATCAAAAAGTCTATTACAACATGCCTCTATCTCGCTTAGTTTTTGTATTATTAGGCCCGAGCTAGTGACACGCAGTGTCCGCGAGGGACTAATTAAAATCAATAACGGAAACAGAAACGCAAGAATTCACATAGCAAACGTGAACCGATATGCAAGTACAGGGATCAGAAATTAGTGCTCCGGGAGCTCGAATTTTGGGTGGGGTCCGCGAGAGAAAATAATAAAAGATGGCTCAGTGGCGCCCCCTCAAACAGCAGTTTACATTAAGTCAATGAGACCCGGTCGCAAAAAATGTCATCATACAAAGGTGACACTGGCCAGGGACATAGACCATGTCAGGACATGTAAAAATTATATTATGGCCCCGCCCTAAATGCCACAGGAAGTCGGCCATCTTGGCCCGAACCTCGACCTTCAAAATCGTACCTCTTGAACTTCTGACCCCTGATCGCCGAGTTTTCAATCAAGAGCCTCAATTTTTGCCCAAAATGTCCCAGACCCATGTGGCTTTCAAATCATCCTTTAAATTTTGGAAATATTATTGGGCGTGGTCATGACAAGCCCGCAACTCAGAGGCCATTTTCAACAAAATTCAAAGTCTCATAACTTTCACAGACTTTGTCGGATTGGAACGGACCCAGTTCGGCACGCGTGCACATTCCCGAGCTGCACCTAACCATGTGCAAACGTAGCCACTATCGCCAAAAATGACCCACTGGCGCCCCCTCAAAGGTTTTTCTTGAAAAATTCAAATAAAAAAATCGGGATGGTATGGAGTTGTGAAAATAATCATACAGGCCTTCCCTGTCATGGGGATCAACATATCAAAGAGGCATCACTCTGAGTAGTGTAGTTTGGGAGAAATAAAATGGCAAAACATGGCAAAAAACGGTTTCCATTATTATTATTATTATTTCGTCTTTAATCTCAATTTTGACCCCTGAACGTTAACGAAAACTCAATTTTATTTGACCTAGTGATCAGGGTTGGTGTAAAATTTACTATTTTGAAGTCTGTGAAACAAGTGCCCAACGGCGCCCCCTGTGCATTACATGGCTGGGAAAAATTTAGTTTCACGGAAGTGAAACAAAGTTTTAAATCCTGATTCTCCATGTCACAGTGATCAAAAAAGTCTATTACAACATCCCTCTATCTTGCTTAGTTTTTGTACCGCTGTGCCAAATATCATGCTTTTTCCCCGCCTCTTTGACGACAACTCAAAGGGCATGCAAATTCCAATTGCACTCATATTGGATCACATAAGCCGCTGTATGGATTGTACTGATTAACCTGGATAATTGTGCAATTTTCACAAAAATAGCGCCCCCTACCTATACCTGCAAAATTACACTTACACGAAAGTGAAAACTAAAATTATGACCTGATTCTCCATGTCACGCTGATCAAAAAAGTCTATTACAACATGCCTCTATCTCGCTTAGTTTTTGTATTATTAGGCCCGAGCTAGTGACACGCAGTGTCCGCCGAGGGACTAATTAAAATCAATAACGGAAACAGAAACGCAAGAATTCACATAGCAAACGTGAACCGATATGCAAGTAACAGGGATCAGAAATTAGTGCTCCGGGAGCTCGAATTTTGGGTGGGGTCCGCGAGAGAAAATAATAAAAGATGGCTCAGTGGCGCCCCCTCAAACAGGCAGTTTACATTAAGTCAATGAGACCCCGGTCGCAAAAAATGTCATCATACAAAGGTGACACTGGCCAGGGACATAGACCATGTCAGGACATGTAAAAATTATATTATGGCCCGCCCTAAATGCCACAGGAAGTCGGCCATCTTGGCCCGAACCTCGAACCTTCAAAATCGTACCTCTTGAACTTCTGACCCTGATCGCCGAGTTTTCAATCAAGAGCCTCAATTTTTGCCCAAAATGTCCCAGACCCATGTGGCTTTCAAATCATCCTTTAATTTTGGAAATATTATTGGGCGTGGTCATGACAAGCCCGCAACTCAGAGGCCATTTTCAACAAAATTCAAAGTCTCATAACTTTCACAGACTTTGTCGGATTGGACGGACCCAGTTCGGCACGCGTGCACATTCCCGAGCTGCACCTAACCATGTGCAAACGTAGCCACTATCGCCAAAAATGACCCACTGGCGCCCCCTCAAAGGTTTTTTCTTGAAAAATTCAAATAAAAAAATCGGGATGGTATGGAGTTGTGAAAATAATCATACAGGCCTTCCCTGTCATGGGGATCAACATATCAAAGAGGCATCACTCTGAGTAGTGTAGTTTGGGAGAAATAAAATGGCAAAACATGGCAAAAAAACGGTTTCCATTATTATTATTATTATTTCGTCTTTAATCTCAATTTGACCCCCTGAACGTTAACGAAAACTCAATTTATTTGACCTAGTGATCAGGGTTGGTGTAAAATTTACTATTTGAAGTCTGTGAAACAAAGTGCCCAACGGCGCCCCCTGTGCATTACATGGCTGGGAAAAATTTAGTTTCACGGAAGTGAAAACAAAGTTTAAATCCTGATTCTCCATGTCACAGTGATCAAAAAGTCTATTACAACATCCCTCTATCTTGCTTAGTTTTTGTACCGCTGTGCCAAATATCATGCTTTTTCCCCGCCTCTTGACGACAACTCAAAAGGGCATGCAAATTCCAATTGCACTCATATTTGGATCACATAAGCCGCTGTATGGATTGTACTGATTAACCTGGATAATTGTGCAATTTTCACAAAAATAGCGCCCCCTACCTATACCTGCAAAATTACACTTACACGAAAGTGAAAACTAAAATTATGACCTGATTCTCCATGTCACGCTGATCAAAAAAGTCTATTACAACATGCCTCTATCTCGCTTAGTTTTTGTATTATTAGGCCCGAGCTAGTGACACGCAGTGTCCCGCGAGGGACTAATTAAAATCAATAACGGAAACAGAAAACGCAAGAATTCACATAGCAAACGTGAACCGATATGCAAGTAACAGGATCAGAAATTAGTGCTCCGGGAGCTCGAATTTTGGGTGGGGTCCGCGAGAGAAAATAATAAAAGATGGCTCAGTGGCGCCCCCTCAAACAGGCAGTTTACATTAAGTCAATGAGACCCCGGTCGCAAAAAATGTCATCATACAAAGGTGACACTGGCCAGGGACATAGACCATGTCAGGACATGTAAAAAATTATATTATGGCCCCGCCCTAAATGCCACAGGAAGTCGGCCATCTTGGCCCGAACCTCGAACCTTCAAAATCGTACCTCTTGAACTTCTGACCCCTGATCGCCGAGTTTTCAATCAAGAGCCTCAATTTTTGCCCAAAATGTCCCAGACCCATGTGGCTTTCAAAATCATCCTTTAAATTTTGGAAATATTATTGGGCGTGGTCATGACAAGCCCGCAACTCAGAGGCCATTTTCAACAAAATTCAAAGTCTCATAACTTTCACAGACTTTGTCGGATTGGAACGGACCCAGTTCGGCACGCGTGCACATTCCCGAGCTGCACCTAACCATGTGCAAACGTAGCCACTATCGCCAAAAATGACCCACTGGCGCCCCCTCAAAGGTTTTTTCTTGAAAAATTCAAATAAAAAAATCGGGATGGTATGGAGTTGTGAAAATAATCATACAGGCCTTCCCTGTCATGGGGATCAACATATCAAAGAGGCATCACTCTGAGTAGTGTAGTTTGGGAGAAATAAAATGGCAAAACATGGCAAAAAACGGTTTCCATTATTATTATTATTATTTCGTCTTAATCTCAATTTTGACCCCTGAACGTTAACGAAAACTCAATTTTATTTGACCTAGTGATCAGGGTTGGTGTAAAATTTACTATTTGAAGTCTGTGAAACAAAGTGCCCAACGGCGCCCCTGTGCATTACATGGCTGGGAAAAATTTAGTTTCACGGAAGTGAAAACAAAGTTTTAAATCCTGATTCTCCATGTCACAGTGATCAAAAAGTCTATTACAACATCCCTCTATCTTGCTTAGTTTTTGTACCGCTGTGCCAAATATCATGCTTTTTCCCCGCCTCTTTGACGACAACTCAAAAGGGCATGCAAATTCCAATTGCACTCATATTTGGATCACATAAGCCGCTGTATGGATTGTACTGATTAACCTGGATAATTGTGCAATTTTCACAAAAATAGCGCCCCCTACCTATACCTGCAAAATTACACTTACACGAAAGTGAAAACTAAAATTATGACCTGATTCTCCATGTCACGCTGATCAAAAAAGTCTATTACAACATGCCTCTATCTCGCTTAGTTTTTGTATTATTAGGCCCGAGCTAGTGACACGCAGTGTCCCGCGAGGGACTAATTAAAATCAATAACGGAAACAGAAAACGCAAGAATTCACATAGCAAACGTGAACCGATATGCAAGTAACAGGGATCAGAAATTAGTGCTCCGGGAGCTCGAATTTGGGTGGGGTCCGCGAGAGAAAATAATAAAAGATGGCTCAGTGGCGCCCCTCAAACAGGCAGTTTACATTAAGTCAATGAGACCCGGTCGCAAAAAATGTCATCATACAAAGGTGACACTGGCCAGGGACATAGACCATGTCAGGACATGTAAAAAATTATATTATGGCCCGCCCTAAATGCCACAGGAAGTCGGCCATCTTGGCCCGAACCTCGAACCTTCAAAATCGTACCTCTTGAACTTCTGACCCCTGATCGCCGAGTTTTCAATCAAGAGCCTCAATTTTTGCCCAAAATGTCCCAGACCCATGTGGCTTTCAAAATCATCCTTTAAATTTTGGAAATATTATTGGGCGTGGTCATGACAAGCCCGCAACTCAGAGGCCATTTTCAACAAAATTCAAAGTCTCATAACTTTCACAGACTTTGTCGGATTGGAACGGACCCAGTTCGGCACGCGTGCACATTCCCGAGCTGCACCTAACCATGTGCAAACGTAGCCACTATCGCCAAAAATGACCCACTGGCGCCCCCTCAAAGGTTTTTCTTGAAAAATTCAAATAAAAAAATTGGGATGGTATGGAGTTGTGAAAATAATCATACAGGCCTTCCCTGTCATGGGATCAACATATCAAAGAGGCATCACTCTGTTGATCACTTCTAACTCATTTACACATGTTGGTCACTGCATACTCGGCAGTGACCAATGAGCCCGACAGTCACATGCGCCTTAGTCAGAGCTTTTCGACAATGTATAATATGTCGGGGTCAAGGCAACCACTCCACTTATTATGCCTAAGCAAAATGGCACAACAGCACCATCTGCTGGCTTATGCCTGAGCACAACAGCGCCACCTTGTGGCTCAAGATGGCTTCAAAGTGGCTTCTAAGTGGCATGTGACCCGCCCATCCTCCGTGAAAATAGCCACAGTTGTTCTTCTGGCAGCATGTTGGCCTCTGTCAGAGTTTCTCCTGAAAATCGTCCATTTTTCCCAAATTGCCCCTTTATTAACAAAAGCCACACTTTTAGACTCATACGTAGTTTTACTACTTCTCTGTCACAGAAAGAAGCTTTAATTTGAACGTTTTTTGCTCCAATTTCAGCATTTTTGGACTGTACAATCACAGGAAGTTCAGTTTGGCTGTTTCCTGTCCGTCTCCCTGTGCGTTCCTCCTACTAGATGGGCCTGATCAAAATATTGTTTTACCCATCGAGGTTGCTGCATGGCTGAAGCAGCCTCTCAAATATTTGTCTACCAGGCGATTTTACTCTAATTATAAAATGATTCAATTAATCGTGGCTGAACTGCTATGCCGGCGAAATAACGCTCAGGCCAATGAAGTATAAGACTGCCTGCAAACTGTGTTTGGCCAGTGAGGGTATGCTGGCCTGATGGTTAGAGTTACAGGTTGGCACGTGGGAGACTGGGGTTTGAATCCTGTCTGAGGAATTTTGCCTCAGTGCCCTGGTGTGCAATTAGGTAACGTTATCAGCTTGTTATCTTCTTTCCTTGTCAAAATGATTTTCGAGACATCTAAAACTAAATTCTTCCTATCTAAAATTAACATTTCAGATATCTAACATATCATTCTTGTCTTCTTTGGTGTCACCACACGGACAACCAGAGACTAAAATCCAGCCACAGCACAAAAGGCTGCATGATAATAGGCTATTCCTATAGGTATGTAAATTCTCCCAGCTCTGCCCTACCCTCACCCCAACCTGTGAACATACTCTGAACACCACTGACGTGCGGTGAGGTTTGCTGCTGGTGAGGCACATCCTATTGACTCCAATATAAAGTAAACCAAACTGCAGGAAAAAATGCAACTTGCTGTCTCTGGTATTCTCTTACTTTGAAAAAGCATTCAATAGCAACACACAGCTGAGTGTTTTGCTTTGTCCCAGTGACCAGCTCATTCTGAACATCAGACACTTGTTTGGACTCTGCGCACACTCGCCTCTGATATATGCTCTCATATAAGTAAAATGTCCTGCAAACTTGTCCTTGTTTAGCTCTGTTGGTAGAGTCATTGACTGTGGTGTGGTGGGTTCCTAGTTCAAATCCCGGTTAGGTCAACATTATTTATTATTTTGTTTACCGTAATGCTAACTTTAATCATTAAATTATTACATTTATTATAAGTTCAGAAATGCTACAGCAACTTGCATCTCTGGACTTTTAATACATTTGGAACTTTGGAAAAGCAGAAATACTTTATCGATGATGTAATATGTTGTTAGCTTGTAAATGAGTCTAGCAACTATTTTAAATGTGTTGGCCTAATTACTAAGTATTTTTGTAGAAAAAATGTAAATGTTAACAACATGTAATCATTTAATGATTAAAATTAGCATTACGGTAAAAAATAAAAAACTTACAAATAATGTTGACCTAACCAGGATTTGAACTAGGAACCCGCCGCATCACAGTCAGTGACTCTATCAACAGAGCTAAACAGGACAGTTTGCAAAAATTCTTGTACCTTTTAGTAGAAGCTTTTAACACTGGAGAAAATGTGCTCAGTTTAGGTGGAAGTTAAGAGGTTAAAAGCAGAAGATTTTCAGTTGCTTTGGGATTTTATTCACTTTTAAATCGTTTGATTAGGCCTATGGTGCTAAATGCCAATGTTCCTAACCCTGCAAAGATAAAAAAGTGGACAAATAAATATTTTATATTCATAACTTGGTGCTGATTGTGGAGTTGGATCAAAAGTGTCAAAGCCATACTTGAACCTTTATCATTGAGCTATAATCCACCGAAGAGTTGGCCGGTCTTTTCTAAATTTGCGGGCCAAAATGAGGTCCCAGCACACCACTGTGTGATAGTTTCACGTTTTTACAATAAGCTATGTTTGGAGCAGGGTAGGCTATATTAAAAGCAGAAGGTTTTCAGCTTGCTTCGGGATTTAATTCACTTCTGAATCGTTTGCTTACGCCTATGGTGCTAAATGCCAACGTTCCTAACCCGGCTCACAAGTGCCACCTGGTGGTTGTTTGGGTCATTGCAGCGTCACTGGGGGAAAATAAATAATAATTTTTATAGATTTTTATAGACAGTTACGCTTGTGTTACTTACTGTATATCTGGAACAGCATCCCAGGCTCCTGCTGCAGCCCAGTTAAAGCCTTTCCACCAGGAATGGCGCAACTGTGCATCTGTTATTAATTCATTATTTAATTATTTCAGCCCAAAGGCACCGCAACTGAGCTGGGCCCACCGGGAAACGTCTCCACTCTCCCAATTACCCAGCACGCCATTGCCCTCCTCTCTGCTGTAGGCTCCTTGCTCATGATAAACCTGCTTCCTCTCGCTAAAAAAAAACATGCGAAAAACTTGACCGGCCAAGAGTTAGCGGGCGCAAGAGTGAGACCGGGTTGGGTCTATGGCCGAGGCGAGAGCAGGTTGGGCGAGAGCAAGCGGGGGCGGTCGCAAGTGGGGGGGGGCTTTCGCAAGGGGGCGCGGTCGCAAGGGGGGCGGTCGCAAGGGGCGAGGGCCTTTATCGCCGCGAGCGGCTTTAATTATCTTTTATTATCAAAGCTGTTAACTCAATGTCTTTCATGTAAGTTTTCTTGTCTCATCTTCTAATTGTCAATGCTTACAGAAAAAGTTTAAATTCTTCAACAGAATTACTGTAACACTTCGATGGGTACACACACGGAGTTGTGTGTGTGTGCCTATATCTGAAAAAATTAGTTGAAATATTTACTTAACTATTACTTGTTTGTACTTAAACAGGCACATTCATGCTCTGGTTGCCCACTAGCCTATGTAAGACAGACTTTGTGCCTGATAAACTTAAACACTAATAATCGTTCGTACCTTTGTTATTATTACCCCTATTGGGGACCGCCTGCAGCTGGAAAATAAATGCAGTTGAATAGGGGGTAGGCACTTATAAGCTTTCTTGCTTCGGCCTACTCCTTTTGAGGTAGTTCCTTTTCTTTTTCAATCCTTATTATTATTTTTATTTTTGAAAATGTTAATGTAAATGATTGTAATAATGTGCAAAGATGTGAATGTAAAACACAAATGGAAACTGCTCAAATAAACTATAAACTACAAACTTTTACAGAATAATAATTTAGTTTCAGTTCAATATCATTTTGATATTTATTGAATATTATTTTATCATTGTTTTCCAAAGGCTTAATGTTGTCATTGTTTCCTGGGTCTCACTTTGTTGGTTTATAAAGACAAAAATAATAGGAGATGGTTAAGTCTGTTACACCCCATCATTCCGACACACCACTATCCCAAAATTGAGGTCTAATTGTCATCAAACGTCCCGGTACTCCGACATTTTTTTTCCTCCTTTGTCGGACTGGTGACACCTTTATCTTTTGTGCAACGTCCCGTCATTTCGACACACAAGATGATTATCAAAAATTCGTAGGCCTACTAGAATTACCTATATTTATGCTCACATCCGCTCACACAAGACAAAAGATTTCGAAAATGAAGTGTCAGGATCACAAGAGCCTAGGACCAGATAATGCCACTAAAACAGTGGTGTAGTGTACGTGATACGCAGGCCATATAACCACAAAAAAGCCTGTAGAATTACCGTATAACCACCACAAATAGAGGAAAGATACTATCACTCATTTGCGCAGTGTTATTTTCTTTATGTCTCTACACTAGGGATGGGACAAATAACCGATTTGTATTGATACACGGATTTGTGCACGAGAGATGCGAGTGCATCGGCAGAGAAGCCACAGATTGATGCAGTTCAGAGGATAAACACAAGATGCATTTGATTTTATGCGCTCATATCGGTTTAATCTAGATACATAACAGCTGCAAAGCCTTTGGGCCGCTGCGTGTGTGTCTCCTTCAGACCGCAGAGCCGAGCGCCCTTTCCAGACGAACTACCTGGCTCCATCCATCTTCCCAACTATTCTTACAATCTTCCCAGTCCCCGCTGAGGAAAAGCAGCCCCATAGCATGATGCTCCCCCCACCATATTTGACACTGGGGATGGTGCACTCAGGACGATGAGCAGTGTTAGGTTTGCTCCATACATAACGTTTTGCATTTGGGCCAAAAAGTTCAATGTTTGTCTCATCTGACCAAAGCACCTTCTTCCACATGGTAGCTGTGTCCTCCATATGACTTTTAGCAAACTTCAAACGGGATTTCTTATGGCCTGCTTTCAATAATGTCTTTCTTCTTGCCACTCGTCCATGAAGGCCAGATTTGTGTAGAGCACGACTTATAGTTGTCCCATGTACAGATTCCCCCAGCTCAGCGGCAGTACGTCGCAGCTCCTCCAGAGTCATCTTGGGGCACTTGGTTGCATTTCTGACCAGTGCTCTCCTTGTTCGGTCTGTTAGTTTAGGTGGACGCCGTGTCTTGGTAAGTTTGCAGTGGTGCTATACTCTATCCATTTCCGAATGATGGATTGAACAGTGCTCTGTGAGATGTTCTAATCTTGGGAAATCTTTGTATAACTTAACGCTGCTTTAAACTTTTCCACAGCTTTATCCCTGACCTCTCAGGTGAGCTCCTTGGCCTTCATGATGTTGTTTAGTGACCAATACACTCTGACCATAGCTCTGAGGCCCTCACAGAACAGCTGGAATTATACTGAGAGTAGATTACACACAGGGGGCCTCTATTTAATGGTTAGGGCAAGGTGTGAACATTCTGCAGTCATTAAGAATGTTATAAAGACAATTTAATGCACTCAGAAAATGCTGTATGAATACTTATGCATGCCCCACTTTTCACTTTTCTATTTTTTGTAAAATAACAGAATCATGTATCATTTTGCTTTCACTTCACAGTTGTCTGTTACTTGTGTGTGAACTTTCAGTAAAACATTTAAAATAAAATCGTGGTTGTAGGGTTGTAAACATGACAAATGTGCAAAAGTTAAAGGTGTATTAGTACTTTCGAGAGGCACTGTATGTATATATATATATATATATATATATATATACACACACACAAAACGGCTGTTCTCACCCCAACCAGTGAAAGTGTACGCTCAATGGCAGGGTAAGAATAGCAGAGCAGACCCACCAAGGCTGGAGACTGAACAGTACTGGAAAGGCATATGGGAGAAGGAGTCAGCACACAACAGTGATGCACAGTGGCTGGTGGCTCTGAGAGAGGACCAGAGCAACCTCCCTGAACAGAATCCAGTCACCATCACAGTGACAGACATCCAAGAAAGAGTCTCAGGTATGAAAAACTGGACAGCACCAGGCCCTGACATGATACACGCCTACTGGCTAAAGAAACTCACAGCACTCCATGAGCGCTTGGCAGCACAAATGAACCAGATGCTGAGAGATGGGAATCACCCTGAATGGTTAAGCGAAGGGCGGACAATCGTGATCCTGAAGGATCCCTCAAAGGGTACAGTCCCATCCAACTATCGGCCAATAACCTGCCTCTCCACAACGTGGAAGCTCATGTCCGGCACCATAGTGGCTAAGATAAGCGGGCATATGAATCAATACATAAACAGCTCAGAAGGGAATCGGTAAAGATACCAGAGGTGCCAAACACCAGCTCCTGGTAGACAGAACAGTCGCTCGAGACTGCAGAACCCGACACACTAACCTGAGCACTGCCTGGATTGATTATAAGAAAGCCTACGACTCAATGCCACATACTTGGATCATTGAATGCTCAACAGGACTCTAAGAGCCTTCATTGCAAACTCGATGAGGTTGTGGAAAACCACCATTGAAGCCAATGGCAAGCCACTTACACGAGTCTCCATCAAATGTGGCATATACCAAGGAGACGCCCTGTCCCCACTGCTGTTCTGCATAGGTCTGAACCCCCTCAGCCAAATAATCAACAAGACTGGCTATGGAGACCATATGCCTTACTTTGTTGTGATTCGTTAGCGCACAGTTGACTTTATGAATGTTAGCGACAAAAGTTAACAATAGAGTGTTGTAATGTAGGCGCAAGGTCTTACCTCACTGATGTGCGCTGCCCTCTCAGCGGTGTCAGGAGCGGATCACCGGCGTACACTGGGCTGTGGCTGTACTTCGGTGCAGGCCGAGAGCGAGTGCGGAACACAGCCTGGAGCATAGACGGGCTAGTCAGCATAGAAATAAAAAGAGTGGCGCTGCAGCTGCAACTCAACTTAAAATGGCGCCGACAGCGTTTTTTCGCCACTGTGTTTGAAAAATTCAAAGTTGAAGGCGCAATAGGGCTCTACCACCATCCGGGTACTTTCAGTATAGATTTACAACAGAACGTCATGTAAAAATCGGCTTCAAACTCCTTTAGGATAATTTCATATTTATTTAACTGTTATTGTCGATTACTCCACAGCTGAGATGATCAGAGGAGCTGAGTTTCTTCCTTCTTCATTGTTGTGAGGACTGAAAAATGTAAAGAGTTTCTCCCTGAAGCTGCAGTTAGTGAAGTAGTAGAGGAGATCTGCAGAATCTACATCAAAAAGGAGACCAGACCTGCTCCATAGTCCACAAACACCCCGACCTTCTGAGGAGGTCTCTGTGGAGACAGGGGGACAGCAGGCTCAGTGCAAGCACTGTACTCATCTCTGTTTCTCAACATAATGGTCCAGAATCCGTCCTTTGGGCTCAGATTGATCTGTCCCTTCCTGTTGACGGACTCTCGGGCCACTCCTAAAGTCCACCTAGTTTCCCTTTGACCTGAACCTCAAAGTAGAACCTGCCTGAAGAGAAACTCTGTTTTCCAAAAACTATAGCATGATAAGTAAACCTCTGAGGAGAGTCTGGGAGCTCCTTCTCTACATCACCAAAATGAACCTGTTTGAGATCTTCAGACAGAACCAGACAAGGATGAGCAGAGTCTGGGTCCAGAGTGACGTCCACAGCAAACTGCTGAACTCTCCTCAGTTGGTCCTTTGGAGGCAGTTGTTTAAAGACTTTGTTGAACTTCTGTGAGAGACTTGTCTCCAGCTCAGACAGAGCACGGGCCGCACTGCCCTCACACGTCTGCGGCTCAAAGCTCACGCTGCTCCAGTCCTTCAGGCCAGCAGGGGGCAGTGCAGGGCAGCGCTGTAGAAAGTGGAGGGGGTCTGTAGAGAGTGAGAGCTGCTGGGCCTCAGTGCTGCTCTTCTCCAGCTCACACATCTCCTGCTGCAGCTGTTGGATCAAGGCTGAGCGCGCTCCTTATGTTTAGAAAGACTTTGTTCCATGACTTTGGTGTGATGGTCCAAACGTCTCTGCACAGACTCCATGATGTCACTGAAGACCTTCACCATCTGCTGTGTCTCTCTCTGAGCCTCTCTCTCACTGAGCTCCAGGGCAGCTGTGATCTCCTGGACCTTCAGCCTCCTCTGCTCCACCAGACTCTGGTTCTCAGCCACAGTCTGCTGCAGAGAGACCTTCTCCTGCTCAAACGCCTCCTTCAGAGGAACCAACGTGTGGTTCTTGTGCTCCAGGACAGAACACATCAAGCAGATGGTCTTCTGATCAGTGCTGCAGTAGAGCTCGAGCAGCCGGTCGTGTGTGGGACACATCCTGTCCTCCAGGTTGTCCACAGGCTCCATCAGCTGGTGTCTCTTCAGCCCAGACACTGTCAGATGAGGCTGGAGGTGGCTCTTACAGAACGAGGACAGACAGACCAGGCAGGACTTCACTGCCTTCAGTTTGTGCTCAGTGCAGATGTCACAATGGACTTCTACAGGTTTAGACATGCGCATTCGCTTTGACTGCAGTTTGTCATCCAGTCTGGCCTGAGAGACCATCTCAGAGATGAAGGTGTTGGTCTTGAGCTGTGGTCTGGTGGAGAAGACTCTTTACACAGGGGGCAGAAGCAGCTCTCATTAGTGTCCCAGGTTGAGAGATGCAGCGTTTGCAGAAGTTGTGTCCACATGGAGTGGAGACGGGCTCAGAGAACACCTCCAGACAGATGGAGCACAGGAACTGCTCCTCAGAGCTGCTCTGTGTCGAAGACGCCATTTCTGAAAACATTTGGGACAAGTTTAAACTTCTCCTGTTCATGTTATTGTTCCACGTTTACTGAGTCTGTCCCGGTAGAGTCTCATTACTCGAGTAAAAGTACAGATACTGCCCAAATATAACTCCAATAGAAATAAAAGTAGCTTAGTCAAATAATTATAATGCTACTGAAAGTACTAAGGCACATTAGTGCGAGTGCGATATTTGCTAACTGTGGAATAAGAACGTGTGCAGCTGCATAAGGCATTGTATTTATACATCTATGTGTATAGCCCTGATTCAACTCTATTATACAAACTTTAGTCTGCACGTAAAAAAATGCTTGGTCAGGTTACTTCAAGAATTTGGAAGCATTGGCGTTCCTGCCTATATGTGTAAATAATGTATAATGTAACTTTTTTCAGCAGTTTTTTTCTGTTTTCTTTTAATACTATGGACCAAGATTCTGTGTCCTTAATAAGGCTTGAATTAATGAATTACTTCAGTGAAAGTACTTACGTATTTCCTGCAGAGGATACTTAACTCTTTGCCCGCCAGTATTTCTGCTCATTTTCAATAATGTTTATTTAATTTTATTCTTTATTTTACCAGATAAGTCAATTGAGAACCAATTCTCATTTACAATAATCGTCACTGTCCCACTGAAAATGTTGGAATTCTCTGAAAACCACATGCTCTGTATTGAAACAAAAGTATTGACTTTCATTTGAAAAAAAAGTATTTTACTACAGTTACTTTTAAATTGGCAAATGAACAACAGTAATTTAAAAAAGAAAGAAAAACTGTATTTTACACTATATGTCCAAAAGTGGAGAAATCACACTTTTGTAACAAAAAAACAACAATAAAAACATCCCAAAAACAAATAGTGAATTCCCACTTAATAATTTACCTGTGATTTTTCTTCTTTTTTTTTCTTTATAGCTACATACACATTTCTCATTTTGGTCTTTCCTTTCATTTTGTTTCAGGCATTTCTCTGCCCAATTTCACAGAGTTTTCGTTGCTGTGATGCATTTTGTTCCATTTTCCCTTGAGTAATGGGACAAACATCGCTGACAGTAGGAGTGAGTCTCTTTGGGCAGCCACTTTTAGAACCATTCCCGTGTCACATTATTGACCGTTAAAAAGGAAGCATCTTCCTTGATCTGCGTAAAGCCTTTGATACCAGATACAATCACCAGATACTCCACAGTAAAGTAAATCAATATAGTCTCTCTGAGCACACCCAAAAGCGACTGACATCAGTGTGTACGAGTGAATAACATCCATCCAACAAACCAATCCACCTCGATGGGAGTGCCGCGAGGGTCTATTTTGGGACCCTTGCTTTTTAGCATCTATATAAATGACCTCCCTACAGTGTGTTCTGGTGTTGATGTAATAATGTACGCTGATGATATGGTGATCTTCACTTTTGGGGAAAACGAGCTGGAGGTTGCTGACAAATTATCAAAAGAGATGCAAAAAGTTGCAGAATGGTTGCAGACGTCCTGCCTGACCTTAAACGTTGATAAAACGGTCTCAATGTTTTTTTCAAATACATGTAAATGTGATCCGCCCTGGTTTCCAGAGACACAAGTCGGCAGCCCGTGTCTCGAGAAAAACGTAAACAAAGGTGTGTTTTTTTTTAAATTGGTGATTTTCACTTTTTTTTCAGAATCGTTCAGTTGAAGTTACGAAGTAGCCTCTCCATGTTTAAGCTAGCAGTATTGGTATATTTAAAAGCGTAAACTTTAGGTTCTAACCGTCTAGTTTGGGGTTCATTTCAGAGTGTGCAGTAGGGGCGTGACTTTGTCTGTGTGTATTTACATACTGAGTAAACACCGCGGAGGAGGAGAGACACAGCTGGTTTGGTTTGCGTAGTTGACACATCCTTTAGCAAACAAATGCCACGCAAAAAAGGCTGTTTTATACATACGCCTATTGTCAATAGTGTTGCCACCTGTCCCGGTTTTACCTGATTGTCCTTCTTTTTAATGGTCTGTCCCGGGGAAATAAAATATTCTCCGGGACACTACAGCGCAGTCCTCCGCCGTCTCTCTCTCTCTTCTCCGTTGATCGCCCACAAACACACAGCAGCTCGCTCCCTGCTCTGATTCGCCAGAGCTCAGAGAGCGAGGCTGACATTGGCTCCTCAGGCGCACGTCCCCGCCTCCTCCCCTCGCTCTTGGCCGTGCGCACGTGTGTCTGAGTCTATGGCTCAGCGTGGCTCTGTTTGTTTTTACCGCGGGATAGAGAGACTGTACTATCGACAACGCGAGGACACTGTAAACACTAGAACACATGTGCGTCAGTAATCAGGCACAGGACATATGGAGGAGTTTACAGGAGCTAGCTCTCCACACGTGGGTAACACTAGCATCTCAATATAACAACGCGTTTTCACCTCATTCATACTCTTTTGTTGTATGATATTTGATGTATTTCTTTAATTAATCTGTGCAAAGATAATTCTTGTTAGACATAACGATTCAGACCAGTTCACTATGAAGAGTGAAGTTACTAATACTTCACTCTTGTACTTGTAATTGAGTAAAATGTCAGCCATGTAATTGTACTTTTACGTGAGTACACATTTTCTGTCCTCTTTCCACCACTGGACATTAACCACAAAGTAAATACTTAAAGCAAAAACAATATAGCTCCAGCACAAGGTTATGTCCAATTTCGCTGTAGAAGGGTCATTTTTGTCTTGGGTTAGGTGTGAAGGGCGCCACTGCTTAAGCAAAATGGATGATTGGGTTGCCGAAATGTCCAGGTTTTTGTCAGACATAGGTGGCAACCCTAATTGTCAATCAGTTTTTCAGGTTGAAAAAGTCTTGTTTTGTCAGAGAAATAGCGCACGCCGTGGGGGCGTGTGCGGTTTCATGACTATGTAAGCTTCCCCTGTGTGGCTCTCAGAGGCCGCCGCTACTTACGCTGGAAAATAGATTTACCACGAGTTTGCTGAGCAGAAGGCACACAAAGGTTACTTCAGACGGTGAGTGAAAGTTTGTTTTTTACCGCTGGTGGCTGCTGTGCCGGTGGTTTTTTGACGAGGCTATTGTGCTGTTGTAAGCTAACGTGTAAGCTAACGTGCAATTGAACCTGCTATTTACACAAAATCAAGATCTCTACAAACTTAAACTACTCCATAAATGTAGTCAGCGCATCCCTAGCTTTCAGCCACTTCTTATTTGAGAGAGATCCGCTTCATATTTTCGGTTTTATTGCCAGATAAAGTTAAGCTTGGTTTGGCAAGTTTTCCACATGATTCTGATTGGCTGGAAGGTGTCCATTAAAAAAGTCTTATGGTGCATTCATGTGGACTGGGAGCTCGTTTTCCCGAGATGTGACGCCATTGTCCCCAGTTAGTTTGTGTTCATGTGTTTTTTATGAGGGAAAGTGGGGATTTCATCAAATAAAAACGGTCTTTTATCATTGATTAGCGTTTAGCTGAGCTAATCATTTAAATGTGTTAGCGTCTCAAAAGCTAAACGTTAGTTTGTTAGTTTAAAAAAAAAATCACATAAATTAACTTTTTGCTAACGTTGATCGCAATTTTGTTACTACGAGGATGACGACAGCTAACACTAAACTCAAAAAAGTAGCTGTGTTTAACTTAAAAGCTCCATATTAGACGATAAAAGAACAAATCAGCTGATTTCCGCAGTCAGGTGCGGAAGTCTGGAAGCTCGTTTTGATCCAAGTTCCCCAGTCGTTTTCCCCAGTTGAGTGAGCATTCATGTGAATTCCCCAACTGGGAAGTCGTTCTCCGAGTTCCCGAGACCACATGAACACACCATTATACCATGGTCTGGCTGAATACTCGATTCTGATTGGCTGGAAGGTGTCATTATGTAAGGGATAATGTATAGACATTATTGTCATTATTGGGAAAATAAGTACCGACAGGGCGAACTGGACCCCGACGCTTATTATACGGCTGTTTGCCAACTGTACACACACAAATAAACTTCATACACTTTTATGAAGGCAGAAAGGTTTATTTAATGATTTCCCAAAAGTTTGCGCGTTGCTTGGCAACGTTTGTTGATTCCAGGCAGTGTGGCGAGGCTAGTAGCAGCATGGCTAGCTACTTAGATGAAGGTGCAGTTGGAGAGGAGGAATGGTGGTGAATCTCTGGGTAAGTTGAAAGTCGGACTCCCGTTAACTTCACGAGTGATTCCCTCAACTTCTCTTGCAGGGACGGGGACAGAGATAGTGTCCGCCTGTCCGCTACTACTACTCGCGGAGTGATATGAAAGACCTGTATTACAAGCACGAACTCCGTTGCCATTGGCAGCAGTCATTATTTTTCAGAGGTCTTCTATCAAAAAATAATGACCGGTAGAAAGTTGGGAAATCACATTCAAATCAATGGAGCGTTCTACTTGCATTGTGAAGGGCCGTATAATAAAAAGTGATAATGTACACCAGTTAAAAAAAACAGTTAAATCACATTCTATATCACTCCACTGCAGCTGTTTCCATAGTAACGGTTAACAATTGAGATGGAACTAGTTTATTTATTTATTTATTTGATCGGGACAACACACATTAATGAACAATCATATACAAGTTGTACACAAATTGTAAATGTGCCAGATTATAGCAAAACTGCTAATTTACATCTGTAGTCCCGAGGCAGGTCACACAAGTAAAACAATGTATGAACAAAACACAATATAAAAACTTTACAAATTACATTTTAGTTAAAATGAGTGCATGACTGATTTACTTTAAGGTGATGTTAAAGTTGTTTCTTAAAAGAGCTGTAAGTCGGGCATTCTCTTATGTCTGTAGGAAGGCTGTTCCAAGACTGGCCTCTGACGGACACAGTTTGTCCAGATGTTGTTTTTCTGTGTGGAATCTCCACATCTCCTCTGGAGGAGGCTCTGGTTAATAGTAAGGATGAGTTGTTGAGCCACTGCTGTATGTCTGTCAGGGCTGCAGTGAGGGTAGATGATGCCTCCTCAGTTGTTTTAGCAGGAGTAAAAATTACAGCATTGTCTGAAAGCCTATTAGTTCAGCTCCGACTTTTCCGAAGTGCGCCTGAACGCCCCATCACGCAAACTACGCCTGAACAGTGAATGCAGCTAGGGCACTTCTCAGTTCGTGCTCAGGGATGAGAGCACAGGAAAGGACCTCTTTTCCCGTTACTTTTGTGTGCGTTTATGAACCCCAGGTGAGATTTGTTGCTTGCTGTAGTACATTTGGAGAGTTAGGTGGTGAGGATGTTTGGTATTTCTGTCGTTTGTGCTAGCTGTTGATATTGTTGATGCGTGACCAATTAGCCACTTTACACGAGGCTGCGCCATATTATTTTGTAGTCATGTTTACCATGTTAAATAATTAGCCTTTTAAATGTGTTCTAATTACCTTGTTGTGTTTTAAGTGTCTACTACTGTGTTAGAGTGCTGTGAATTATAATTTCTGTACTGAGCTAACTGTAATGAGGACACCAGGCATAGTTGATTTATTAATGTATATTATTTAATTACCATTCTTTAATCATTTATTTCCCATTGTGTTCCTTTTGTATTCAGACCACACACACCCACATGCAAGTGGAAACTGTATACTCCCTGCTGATGTAAATAAAGTTGAAGAAAGATTCTCTGACCGGAATCGTCTATAGTGCTCCAACCCTAACCACTAGTCCAAACTTTACAGCATCATCTGCATACATTGAAAGTGGACATATTGACAAACATTTGGCAGGTCATTGATATACACAGAAAAAAGTATAGTCCTAATACAGAACCTTGTGGGACCCCTGCAGGGCATTCAAGAAATGATGACACGGTGCCACCCACACTCACAGGTAAAACTGATTAAAAAGGGAAATAACTCCTGCCCAGGACTTAAAGAAATAAGTAAACAGGTCCCAATGAACAGTTTCAGTTTGCCGGACCATGGTATAACCGGAATAATGCACTCCAAGGTGTCCATTATCAGAAATAACTGGATTCGTGTCGGACGGTTCACGCCTCCGCGTCGTCCAGTTATTTCTGATAATAGACACCTTGGAGTGCATTATCCCTTACATATTTAAGATTTAGCTAAAGATTATACCCAGTTTTCTTTAGTTTGACCATTTTGTGATGTTTATGTTTTCACTTCCTTATTGGACACCGACAGGAAGTGACATTGAAGAAGGTCCATCCATCCATTTTCTTCCACTTGTCCGTTGCCGGGTCGTGGGGGCAGCCGCCGGAGCTGCCCATATCACATTGCACCAGCCCCCCATGGCTCCTTCTGCAGGTGGTGGGTCCACGGAAGGACGGCCTCACGGTTCAAACCGGGCCTGTTGGTCTCTCCTAGGGGGCTACCAGTGTAGGCAGACACTGGAGGCAATGTGGGTGAAGTGCCTTGCCCAAGGACACAACGACAATGTGCACAGTCAGGAGGCGGGATTCGAACCCACGACCTTCCGATCATGAGACGACCCGCTCTACCATCTGCGCCACTGTCGCCCCATTGAAGAAGGTAAACAATTTTAAACTGTTGCCGTGCAACCATGTTAAATCAATGGGAAATGAATGAGTCAAACTGCTATGGAATGTTTCCTTCTTTTATGTCACTTCCTGTCAGAAGCTTAAAAATTCAAATAAAAATAACTTTTCTGCCCAACATTGCTTCATTAAAATTGCTGCTTCACTGAAAAAAATTATAATTATGCAACTGATGAACTTGCAACTGATGTAATCCATCTAAATAAGTCATATTTTCAAGAGCATTAAAATCTGTCATATGCACTTTAAGTACAGTAGAGGATTTACTTTTGATTTACTTTGCTGAAGGTTTTTAATGGAAACAATAACAAGAATATAGCCGCAAGCGGCGATTATTGGCCCTCGCCGACCGCCCTGCCTAAAGCAAGGGGGCGCTTCGCGCCCTTTTGTCTCCCTCAATCTAAAATTATGGTATGCTACTGCCTTTATGTTTGTTTTTTACTTTATCCCAAGGATCTTAGTTTTAGGATTTTGGAATGCGCTAACGCGCACTCTGCACTCAATTTTGACATTATACAGAGAAAAATTTGTATGAATTTGTATCACACTATATCTGCAAACTGAAGCATATTTTTACATTTTACTTAGGGTTGCGGCTGCGCCGCAGAACATCCACAAGGGTTATCCAAGTATGTTGGATAACCTTGGTTCCTCACTTCTCGCTGAATTATGGAGTTTAACATTTTTCCATCAGAATAAAATGGACGTTCTGGTCATCGCTACGGCAACACCGTGAAAAATATGGCATAGGTGTAATTGACTTTTCTGATCGAACGTCCAAATAGAATTTTGTGCCAAATTATTTAAATTTTTGTAAAACAAAAATTTGTACTCTACATATAATTCCTATAGGGGGCGCTATCGCGCCCAATTTGAACTTTGCCAAATGAAAGTGTTTAGGACTGTGACTTTAACAACTGATAACAAAATGAGCGAAATCGGGCTCCATATGTGCGCATGGAGCCATTTTTTGTTTGCGAAAAATCTCAAAATACTTGAAAACCGTAAAACTTAGAAAAATAATTTGGATAACTTTTAAAGTTCTACTTCTCAAGATTATTCTCCACCCAAAATTAGGTGGTTCCGATAAACGCTGTAGGAGGAGACAGATTTTGTACAAAGTGAAAAATAAAGGCGGATTCCCGCTTCGCGGGCTGTCATCCAAAATGGCCGACACCAATATGGCGGACGGCGTTGCAGTAATAATATTTTTTGCTCAACTTGTCATGATGCACATCTGTACCGATTTTTATGATTCTACGACAAATTTCATTTTTGGCTAAGTCTTATCTCGCAATGTTAAAAAATAACGGAGGTGGCGCTATCGCGCCACGATTTTGAAATTCAAAATATGGAAATAGTCAAAAGTTGCGTCGCATCGGGTTTGAATTTTGGACCAAAATCTGTGACTTTTCGTCGATGTTCACTGGGTGAAAATTGCGACGGTGCGAAAGAAAGAAAGAAAGAAAGAAAGAAAGAAAGTCAGCCCTCAGTGACCCAGGGCTCTCAGTCGCCCATTGACTTTTATGGGCTCTGTACAATTACAATGTCGATTTTTGCATTTTTTTTGAACGTGCACGAGGAGAGGAGTGCATTAGTGCATGTTTGAGAGGAGGGAGCGCTTCGCGCTCGTTTTGTGCGCTCCGCGCACTATACGATTACAAGAGCCCCTTCGCCAGCCCTGATGGCGCTCGGGCCTAATAAACCCCTTACTATTTTATCAGTATATCATCAACACACATTATTACCCCGATCTTAATCATGGTCTATTTGTTTCCAAAATCACTAATTGTTTTTATATCAATCTTATTTTCTCTTATTCCAAACAAAGTGGAGTAAGTGTGACTCTCTGTGTTTGCATTGATAACCATCTGTAACTAAGTAATGGCCTTTTGTCACTTCCTTTGTACCAGACATCGTACATGAAATGAGAGCGTTGTTCTAGTTGGAAAATATACATAATAATATTCACTGAGTATAATATGTTTATTAATGTGTCTTTTTAACATAAAACCAGTGACTTTTGGTAATGCTAACAATGTTACCATGGTAACCATCTGAAAGAAATGTAATGATCGGCTTTTGTTACTTGTTTTGTACTAGACTATATACATGAAACTACACCGTTGTTGTAATTAGGCCCGAGCGGCCTGCCGTCGCAAGGGCCTATTGTAATCGCAACGCAGTGCGCATAGCGCACTGTACCTAGGTGCGCGGAGCGCACGAAAACAGCGCGAAGCGCTGTCCCCATGTCAACCGTAAACTCACCGTGTAAAACAGTGACTGCCCACACCTCTGGTGTGGGCCCTTTGTACTTGTTATTGCAGGAAATTTAATGGGTAAACGCAACGCAGTGCGCGGAGCGCACTGTACCTAGTTGCGCGGAGCGCACGAAAACAGCGCGAAGCGCTGTCCCATGTCAAACGTAAACTCACCGTGTAAAACAGTGACTGCCCACACCTCTGGTGTGGGCCCTTTATACTTGTTATTGCATGAAAGTGAATGGGGGTATATGGCCAACTGACATACGTAAGTGGATGACGAGCGCGAAGCGCTCGTCATCCACCTCGGACCCCCACGGCTGCGTGGGGGTCGTTAAGAGCTTCCAAAAATGTATAATATGTTGTCGTCGCGAAAGCGACGATATTGTTTTTGCAAAAAATATTATTATTAGGCCCGAGCGGCCTGCCGTCGCAAGGGCCTATTGTAATCGCAACGCAGTGCGCGGAGCGCACTGTACCTAGGTGCGCGAGCGCACGAAAACAGCGCAAAGCCTGTCCCCATGTCAAACGTAAACTCACCGTGTAAAACAGTGACTGCCCACACCTCTGGTGTGGGCCCTTTGTACTTGTTATTGCATGAAAATGAATGGGGGTATATGGCCAACTGACATACGGAAGTGGATGACGAGCGCGAAGCGCTCGTCATCCACCTCGGACCCCACGGGTGTGTGGGGGTGGTTGAGAGCTTTCCAAAAATGTATAATATGTTGTCGTCGCGAAAGCGACTATATTGTTTTTGCAAAAATATTATTATTTTCTTTATTCTTCTTCTTTCTTTCTTTCTTCTTCTTCTTCTGCTCTTTGAGCAGCAATTTGACCCCTGAACATAGTCGAAAACTCACCAAACTTTGCCCAAAATTCATGTCCGGTGAAAAATTAATTAAAATGTGTGTTTCGTATTGTTGCGCACTGTACCTAGGTGCGCGGAGCGCACGAAAACAGCGCGACGCGCTGTCCCCATGTCAAACGTAACTCACCATGTAAAACAGTGACTGCCCACACCTCTGGTGTGGGCCTTTGTACTTGTTATTGCAGAAATTTAATGGGTAAACGCAACGCAGTGCGCGGAGCGCACTGTACCTAGTGCGCGGAGCGCACGAAAACAGCGCGAAGCGCTGTCCCATGTCAAACGTAAACTCACCGTGTAAAACAGTGACTGCCCACACCTCTGGTGTGGGCCCTTTATACTTGTTATTGCATGAAAGTGAATGGGGGTATATGCCAACTGACATACGGAAGTGGATGACGAGCGCTTCGCGCTCGTCATCCACCTCGGACCCCCACGGCTGCGTGGGGTCGTTAAGAGCTTTCCAAAAATGTATAATATGTTGTCGTCGCGAAAGCGACGATATTGTTTTGCAAAAAATATTATTATTAGGCCCGAGCGGCCTGCCGTCGCAAGGCCTATTGTAATCGCAACGCAGTGCGCGGAGCGCACTGTACCTAGGTGCGCGGAGCGCACGAAAACAGCGCGAAGCGCTGTCCCCATGTCAAACGTAAACTCACCGTGTAAAACAGTGACTGCCCACACCTCTGGTGTGGGCCCTTTGTACTTGTTATTGCATGAAAATGAATGGGGTATATGGCCAACTGACATACGGAAGTGGATGACGAGCGCGAAGCGCTCGTCATCCACCTCGGACCCCCACGGGTGTGTGGGGGTGGTTGAGAGCTTTCCAAAAATGTATAATATGTTGTCGTCGCGAAAGCGACTATATTGTTTTTGCAAAAAATATTATTATTTTTCTTTATTCTTCTTTCTTTCTTTCTTTCTTCTTCTTCTTCTGCTCTTTGAGCAGCAATTTGACCCCCTGAACATAGTCGAAAACTCACCAAACTTTGCCCAAAATTCATGTCCGGTGAAAAATTAATTAAAATGTGTGTTTCGTATTGGGGAAATAAAAAATGGCGCGACAGCGCCACCTACAAAAGTGAAAATACATTGCGCCTATGGAGGAGGGGCCAACGTCAACTTGTCATAGAGCGGCGGGATTCGGTACAGACATTCGTCATGTGACGACAAACAAAAAATATTATTGTGGCCACGCCCCCAGACAAACCGGAAGTCCGCCATTTGACAGGAAGGTGGGAAAATGCTGAGTCAGCGTTTTCGCTGACGTCGCATTTTAACGAACTCCTCCTAGGGCGTTTGACCAAATGAGCTCCAAATTGCTCCAGCTCATCTCGAGATGTGGGCATCAAAAGTTATCCAAATTTTTGGCTAAGTTTTACGGTTGTGTGCGGCGAAGCCGCAATCTTTACGAGAATTTTGCGACTTATCGTAAACAACAAAATGCTCCCATTCGCACAAACAAACTCCGATTAAAAATCGGAAATATACATTTTATTGACCTTTCACCCCCGGACACAACAAATGTGAAAAGTGACATTGGGCGCGACAGCGCCCCCTCTAGGCTGAGAACAAAAAATGCATTATCTGAAAAAATTAGTTTCTCGGAAATGGATAAAATTTGGCACAAAAATAGTTGATGGCATCCCGATCAAAAAAGCCAATGAGACCCATACCGTATTTTGTACGGTGTTGCCATGGTGACGCCCAGGGCCCCCCATGTTATCCTAATGGGACTGACACATAAATCTCACATTATACACAATCACAGCACGTTAGCGCCCTCTGTAAGGAGCTTGTGGACAGTGGTCATAGAAGTACGGCCCGTCAGGGCCGTCCGATGCTGCTTGTGAAAGAAAAAGATTTGGGAAATAAAAAATGGCGCGACAGCGCCACATACAAAAGTCAAAATACATTACGCCTATGGAGAAGGGTTCAACGTCAACTTTGTCGTAGAGCGGCGGGATTCGGTACAGACATTCGTCAAGTGACGACAAACAAAAAATATTATTGTGGCCACGCCCCCTGACAAACCGGAAGTCCTCCATTTTGACAGGAAGGTGGGAAAATGCTGAGTCAGCGTTTCGCTGACGTCGCATTTTAACGAACTCCTCCTAGGGCGTTTCACCAAATTAGCTCCAAATCGCTCCAGCTCATCTCGAGATGTGGGGCATCAAAAGTTATCCAAATTTTTGGCTAAGTTTTACGGTTTGTGTGCGGCGAAGCCGCAATCTTAACGAAGAATTTTGCGACTTAACGTAAACAACAAAATGCTCCATTCGCACAAACAAACTCCGATTAAAAATCGGAAATATACATTTTATGACCTTTCACCCCCGGACACAACACATGTTAAAAAGTGACATTGGGCGCGATAGCGCCCCCTCTAGGCTGAGAAGAAAAAATGCATTATCGGAAAAAAATTAGTTTCTCGGAAATGGATGAAATTCGGTACAAAAATAGCTGATGGCATCCCGATCAAAAAAGCCAATGGGACCCATACCGTATTTTGTACGGTGTTGCCATGGTGACGCCTGGGGCCCCATGTTATCCTAATGGGACTAACACATAAATCTCACATTATACACAATCACAGCGCGTTAGCGCCCTCTGTAAGGAGCTTGTGGACAGTGGTCATGGAAGTACGGCCCGTCAGGGCCGTCCGATGCTGCTTGTGAAATAAAAAAGATTTGGTGCACTCTAGCGCCCTCTGCAGGTTCGAGCCATTATTCACATGGAGAGGCTAACAATGTATTTAAATGTTTACTGACAAAGATTATGGCACATCAGGGCAATAAAATGTAGTGTGGCCACATTAGCGCCCTCGGTAGGGTCCATGGCGCGGCAATGTAGGCGCTAAAGGAGGCACGGCCCGCGAGGGCCGTTCGATGCCGCTTGCGGCTTTAATTTATTCTTTATTAGGCCCGAGCGCCTGCCGTCGCAAGGGCCTATTGTAATCGCAACGCAGTGCGCGGAGCGCACTGTATCTAGGTGCGCGGAGCGCACGAAAACAGCGCGAAGCGCTGTCCCCATGTCAACCGTAAACTCACCGTGTAAAACAGTGACTGCCCACACCTCTGGTGTGGGCCCTGTATACTTATAATTGCATGAAAATGAATGGGGGTATATGCCAACTGTCATACGGAGGTTTATGACGAGCGCGAGCGCTCGTCATCAACCTTCCGAGCCCCACGGCGCCGTGGGCGTCGTTTAGAGCTTTTCCAAAAATGTATAATATGTTGTCAGTCGCGAAATCGACGATATTGTGGTTTTTGCAAAATATTATTATTAGGCCGAGCGGCCTGCCGTCGCAAGGGCCTATTGTAATCGCAACGCGTGCGCGGGCGCACTTACCTAGGTGCGCGGAGCGCACGAAAACCCAGCGCGAAGCGCTGTCCCCATGTCAAACGTAACTACCATGTAAAACAGTACTGCCCACACCTCTGGTCGTGGGCCCTTTGTACTTGTTATTGCAGGAAAATTAATGGGTAAAACGCAACGCAGTGCGCGGAGCGGCACTGTACCTAGGTGCGCGGAGCGCACGAAAACGCGCGAAGCGCTGTCCCCATGTTCAAACGTAAAACTTCACCGTGTAAAACAGTGACTGCCCACACCTCTGGTGTGGGCCCTTTTATACTTGTTATTGCAATGAAAGGTGATGGGGGGTAATGGCCAACTGACATACGGGAAGTGGATGACGAGCGCGAAAAGCGCTGTCATCCACCTCGGACCCCCACGGCCTGCTGGGTCGTTAAGAGCTTTCAAAAATGTTATAATATGTTGTCGTCGCTAAAGCGACGATATTGTTTTGGCAAAAAATATTATTATTTTTCTTTATTCTTTCTTCTTCTTCTTCTTCTTCTTCTTCTTCTTTCTGCTCTTTGAGCAGCAATTTGGACCCCCTGAACATGGTTCGAAAACTCACAAACCTTTGCCCAAAAATTCAGGGTCGGTGAAAAAATTAATTTAAATTGTGTTTTCGTTATGGGGAAATTAAAAATGGCGCGACAGCGCCACCTACAAAAGTGGAAAAATACATTGCGCCTATGGAGGGAGGGGCCAACGTCAACTTGTCATAGAGCGACGGGGATTCGGTACAGACATTTCGTCAAAATGTGACGACAAACAAAAAATATTATTGTGGCCATCGCCCCCAGACAAACCGGAAGTCCGCCATTTTTTTGACAGGAAAGGTGGGAAATGTGAGTCAGCGGTTTTCGCTTACATCGCATTTTAACGAAACTCCTCCTAGGGCGTTTCACCCAAATGAGCCCAAATTCGCCTCCATCTCATCTCGAGATGCTGGGCATCAAAAAGTTTATCCCAAATTTTTTGCCTAAGTTGTTACGGTTTGTGTTTGCGGCGAAAGCCGCAATCTGTATTGAACAATTTTTCGGATTTATCGGGTTAAACTGCAAATTGCTCCGATTCGCAACAAAGAAAACTCCGATTAAAATCGGAAATATACATTTTATTGCCTTTTCACCCCCGGACACAACAATGTTTGAAAAAAGTGACATTGGGCGCAATAGCGCCCCCTCTTAGGCTGAGAACAAAAAATGCATTATTGGGAAAAAAAATTTGTTTCTCGGAAATGGATAAATTTGGCACAAAATAGTTTGATGGCATCCCGGTCAGAAAAGCCAATGAGACCCATGCCGTATTTGTACGGTGTTGTTGCCATGGTGACGACTGAGGCCACCCCATGGTTAATCTAATGGGACTGACACATAATCTCACATTACACAATCACAGCGCGTAGCGCCCTCTGTAAGGAGCTTGTGGACAGTAGTCAATTGAAGTACGGGCCCGTAAGCCTCCGATTACTGCTTGTGAAATAAAAAAGAATTTCGGGCGCGCTAGGGCCCTCTGCAGGTTAGGCCATTATTCACATGGGAGGTAAAAATGTAGTTTGGAATGTTATGACAAGATAAGGCACATGAGGACAATAAAATGCAGTGTGGCCCGCACTAGCGTCTCGTAGGTTATGGCTCGGCAATGGACAGGCGTAAAGGAGGCCACGGCCCGCGAGGCCGTTCGATGCCCGCTTGCGGCTATATTTCTATTAGGCCGAGCGGGCCTCCGTCGCAAGGGGCCCTAATTGTAATCGCAACGCACGTGCGGGTGAGCCACTGTACCTAAAGTGCGCGGAGCGCACGAAACAGCGCGAAGCGCTGTTCCCCATTGTCAAAAACCGATAACCTCACCGTCTCAAAACAGTTGACTGCCCACACCTCTTGGTGTGGGCCCTTTAATACTTGTTATTGCAGGAAAATTTAATGGTGTAAACGCAACGCAGTTGCGCGAGCGCACTGTACCTAGGTTGCGCGGAGCGCACGAAAACATCGCGAAGCGCTGTCCCATGTCAACGTAAACTCACCGTGTAAAACAGTGACTGCCCACACCTCTGGTCGTGGCGCCTGTTTACTTTATAATGCATGAAAATGAATGGGGGTATATGGGCACTGTTCATTACGGAGTGTTGATGACGAGCGCGTAAGCTGCTCTCATCAACCTCCGAGCCCCACGGCTTGCGTGGGCGGTGTTAAGAGCTTTCCAAAAATTGTATAATATGTTGTCGTCGCGAAAGCGACGATATTTGTTTTTGCAAAAAAATAATTATTATTTTCTTTATTCTTCTTCTTCTTTCTTTTCTTTCTTCTGCCTCTTTGAGCAGCAATTTGACGCCCCTGAACATAGTTGAAAACTCACCAAACTTTTGCCCCAAATTCAGGTCCGTTGAAAAATTAATTTAAATGTGTGTTTCGTATTGGGAGGGAAAATAAAAAAATGGCGCGACAGCGCACCTTACAAAAGTGAAATACATTACGCCTATGGAGGAGGCGGCCAACATCAACTTTGTCGTAGGTGACGAGATTCGGTACAGAATTCGTCATGTGACGACAAACAAAAATATTTTGTGGTCACGCCCCAGGACCAAACCGGAAGTCCGCCATTTTGACAGGAAGGTGGGAAAAATGCTGAGTCAGCGTTTTCGCTGACATCGCATTTTAAGAACTCCTCCTAGGCGGTTTCACCAAATTAGCTTCCCAAATTCGCTCCAGACTCAATCTCGAGACTGTGGGGCATTTCAAAGTTATCCAAATTTGCGCTAAGTTTTAGGTTTTGTGTGCGGCGAAAGCCGCAATCTTTACGAAGAATTTTCAACTTATCGTAAACAACCAAAATGCTCCCATTCGCACAAACAAACTCCGATTTTAAAATCGGAAATATACATTTTATTGGACCTTTCACCCCGGACCAACCAAATGTTCAAAAAAGTGACATTGGGGCGGATAGCGCCCCCTCTAGGCTGAGAACAAATGCATTATCTGAAAAAAATTAGTTTCTCGGAAAATGGATTGAAATTCGGCACAAAAATAGTTGATAGCGTCCCGATCAAAAAAGCCAATGAGACCCATACCGTATTTTGTACGGTGTTGGCCATGGTGACGCCCAGGGGCCTCCCTGTTATCCTAATGGGACTGACACATAATAAATCTCACATTATACACAATCGACAGGCGTGGTTAGCGCCCTCTGTAGGGCTTGGTGGACAGCGGTCATAAGAAGTACGGCCCGTCAGGGCCGTCCGCATGCTTGCTTGTTGAAAGAAAAAAGATTGGGAAATAAAAAATGGCGCGACAGCGCCACATACAAAAGTCCAAAATACATTACGCCTTTATGGAGAAGGGGTTCAACGTCAACTTTGTCGCTAGAGCGGCGGGATTCGGACAGCATTCGTCATGTGACGAACAAACCAAAAAATATTATTGTGGACACGCCCTTGACAACCGGAAGTCCGCCATTTTGACAGAAGTCTTGGAAAATTGCAGAGTAAGCGTTTTTCGCTGACGTCGGCCATTTTAACGAACTCCTCCTAGGGCGTTTTACCAAATGGAGCTCCAATCGCTCAGCTCATCTCGAGATGTGGGCTCAAAAAGTTATCAAATTTTTTGGCTAAGTTTTACGCGTTTGTGTGCGGCGAAGCCGCAATCTTTACGAGAATTTTGCGATTTATCGTAAACACAAATTGCTTCCCATTCGCACAAACGCAACTCCGATTAAAATCGGAAAATATACTTTTGTGACTTCACCCCCGGACACAACAATATGTGAAAGTGACATTGGGCTCGACAGCGCCCCCTCTTAGGCTGAGACAAAAAATGGCATTATCGGAAAAAAATTAGTTTCTCGGAAATAGATAAAATTTGGCACAAAAAATAGTTGGTGGCATCCCGATCAAAAAAGCCAATAAGACCCATTACCGTATTTTGTACGGGTGTTGCCATGGAGACGACGAGGCCCCCCATGTTATCTAATTGGAACTGACAAATAAATTCTCACATTATACACAATTACAGTGCGTAATGTGCTTGTGGACAGTGGTAATGGAAGTACGGCCCGACAGAGGCCGTCCGCGATGCTGCTTGGGGAAATTAAAAAGATTTGGGCGCGCTAGCGCCCTCTGCAGGTTCAAGCCATTATTCACATGGATAGGCTAAAATGTAGTTTTGCATGTTTACTGCGATTTTGGCAATCAGGGCAAAAATTAGTGTGGTGGCCCACATTAAGCGCCCTCGGTACTGTTACAAAGGCGCTAAAGGAGGCACGGCCCGCGAGGGCCGTTCGATGCCCGCTTGCGGCTTTAATTCTTTTCTTTTCCTTTCTCTATCTTCCTTCTTTGCTTTCTTCTTCTGGCCTTTGAGCAGCATTTGACCTGACATAGTCGAAAACTCACCAACTTGGCCAATTCAGTCCGTGAAAATTTATCTTAAGTGTGTTCGTTTGGGAAGATAAAAAATGGCGGCCGCCTACAAAAGAATAACATTGGGCCTATGGAGGAGGGGCCAACTCACTTTGTCGTAGAGCGACGTATCAGGAATTCGGGTAACAACATTGTCATGTGACGCAAACAAAATATATTGTGGCGCTTACCCCAGACAACGAAGTCAGCCATATTGACAGGAAGTTGGAAAATGCTGAGTAGCGTTTTCGCTTGACGTCGCATATTGAACGAAACTCCTCCTAGGGGTTTGACCAAATGAGCTCCAAATCGTCCAGCTCATCTCGAGATGTGGGGCATCAAAAGTTATCCAAATTTTTTGGCTAAGTTTACGTTTGTGTGCGGCGAAGCCGCACTCTTTACGAAGAATTTGCGACTTATCGAAACAACAATTGCTTCCATTCCGACCAACTCCGATTAAAAATCGGAAATATACATTTAATTGACCTTTCACCCCCCGGACACAACAAATGTGAAAAAAGTGACATTGGCGCAACGCGCCTCATGCTGGACAAAAAATTGTGCATTAATCTGATTAGTTTCTCGGAAATGGATAAAATTTGGGACAAAAATAAGTTGTTGCATCGCCGATCAAAAAGCAATGAGACCCAACCGTTTTGTAGGTGTTTGCCATGGAGACTGACCAAGGCCCCATGTTATTCTAATGGACTGACACATAAATCTCACATTATACACAATTACAGCAACGTTAGCGCCCCCTGTAAGGAGTTGTGGACAGTGGTCATGAGGTAGGCCCGAAGGGCGTCCGATACTGCTGTGAATAAAAAGATCCTCTGGCAGGTAGAGCCATTTCACATGGGAGGCTAAAAAATTGTTAGTTTGATGTTTATTGACAAAGATTAATGGCACATGAGGACAATAAAATGCAAGTGTGGCCCCGCACTAGCGCTCTCGGAGGTATGGCGTGGCAATGAGACACAAAGGAGGCACGGCCCGCGAGGGCCGTCGATGCGCTTGCGGCTTTATATTCTTTATTAGCCCGAGCGGCCCTGCGCGAAGGGCCTATTGAATAGGGCATCACGCAGTTGCGCGGAGCGCACTGTACCTGTGCCGTCTGGAGCGACGAAAAACAGCGCGAAGCGCTGTCGCCATGTACCAGTAAACTCACCGTGTAAAACAGTGACTGCCCACACCCTGTGTGGCCTGTAACTTATAATTGCAGAAAATGAATGGGTATATGGCCACTGTCCGGGGTGATGACGAGCGCGAAGCGCTCGTCATCACCCGGCCCCACGGTTGCGTGGGGTGGTTAAGAGCTTTCAAAATGTAATAAATGTTTTGTCGTTCGCGAAGACGTTTGTTTGCAAAAATAATTATTATTTTCTTTATCCTTTCTTCTTTTCTTCTTCTCTGCTCTTTGAGCAGGAATTTTTGACCCCTCCTGAACATAGTCGAACTCACCAACTTCCCAAATCGGTCGTGAATTTGAAATGGTTGTTTCATATTGGGGGAATAAAAGGGCGCGAACTAGGCCACTACAAAAGGAAAATAACATTGCGCCTATGGAGGAAGGCCAACGTCCAATTTGTCGTAGAGCGACGAGATTGGTGCATTCGCATGTGACGACAAACAAAAATATATTGTGGCACGCCCCCTACAAACCGGAAGTACAGCCATTTGACAGGAAGGTGGGGAAATGCGAAGTCAGCATTTTTCGCTGGACGTCCGCATTTGAACGCATCCTCCTAGGGCGTTTGACCAAATGAAGCTCCAAATGCTCCAGCTCACTCGGAATGTGGGGCATCAAAAATTATCCCAAATTTTGGCTAAGTTTACGGTTGGTGTGCGGCGAAGCGCAATTCTTACAAGAATTTTGCGACTTTAATCGTAAACACAAAATGCTCCCATTCACGCACAAAACAAATCCGTTCGAAATATACATTTTTATTGACCTTTCAACACCCCGACAACAACATGTACGTGACATGGGCGCGCAGCGCCCCTCTAGGCTGAGAATCAAAAAGCATTATCTGAAAAAATTAGTTTTCGGAAAGGATGAAAATCGGCAAAAAAATTAGTTGATGGCGTCCGATCAAAAAGCAATGAGACCCATACCGTATCTTTGTATGGTGTTGCCATGGTGACGCCAGGCCCCCCATGTTTCCTGGTGACATTCTCCTATAATACACAATCACAGCGCGTTAGCGCCCTCTGTAAGAGCTTGTGGAACAGTGGTCCATAGAAGTAGGCCGTCAGGGGCCCGTCGATGCTGCTGTGAAAGAAAAAGATTTGGGAAATAAAAAATGGGCGACACGCCAACTACAAAAGTGAAGATACATGCGGCTATCGAGGAGGGGCCATTTCAACTTTGTTCGTAGACGACCGGGAATTCGGTAGAAGCCATTTGTATGTGACGACAACAAAAAATATTATGGGCCACACCCCCTGACAAAACCAGAAGTCCCGCCATTGCAGGAAAGTCGGAAAATGCTCAAGTCAGTCGTTCGTCTGACGTCGGCATTTGAACGAACTCCTCCTAGGGCGTTTGACCAAAGCTCAAAATCGCTCCACATTCTCGAGATGTGGGGCATCAAAAGTTTATCCAAATTTTTGCGCATAAGTTTTTACGGTTTGTGTGCGCGAAGCCGCAATCTTTACGAAGAATTCTGCAAACTTTATCGTAAACAACAAAATGCTCCCATTCGCCACAAACAAACTCCGATTAAAAATCGAAATATACATTTATTGACTTTCACACCGGCACATCGTGACATTGGGCGCGATAGCGCCCCCACTGTGCTGGAGAGCTGACTTCATTCGAATGGATAAAATCGGGCACAAAAATAGTGTGGCATCCGACAAAAAGCCATGGAACCATATATGTGTCCGGTGTTGCATGGTGATGGCCGGGCCCCCATGTTATCCCAAGGAACTGACACATAAATCACACATTATACACAATCAGCGCGTTAGCGCTCTGTATGGAGCTTGTGACAGTGGTCATGGAAGCGGCCCGTGGGAGCCGGCCGATACTGCTTTGGAAATAAAAAAGATTTCGGGCGCGCTAGCGCCCTCTGCAGGTTAGAGCCATTATTCACATGGAGAGGCTAAAATGTAGTTTTGGATGTTTATCTGCAAAGATTATGAATACAAGGGCAATAAAATGCAGTGTGGTCCACGCTAGCGCGCTCTGGTAGGGTTATGGGCGGGCAATGTAGTCAAAGGAGGCCCAGGCCCGCGGGGCAGTCGATGCCCGCTGCGCTTTAATTCTTTTCTTTCTTATTCTACTTCTGCTCTTGAGCAGCAATTGACCCCCTGAAGATAGGTCAAAACTCACCAAATTTGCCCAAAATTCAAGGTCCGGTGAATTTAATAATGTGTTTCGTAGGGGAAAGTAAAAAATGGCGCGACAGCGCCCTACAAAAGTGAAAATACACGCGCCTATGGATGGAGGGGCCAACGTCACTTTGTCATAGAGCGACGGGATTCGGTACAGACATTCTCATGGACGACAAACAAAAAATATTATGTGGCACGCCCCGAGACAACCGAAGTCCGATCATTTTTGACAGATAGTGGGAAATGCGTGAGTCAAGCGTTTTCGCTTACATCGCATTTAAGCGAACTCCTCATAAGGGCTTTTGACCAAATGAGCTCCAATCGCTCCACTCATCTCGAGATTGGCATCAAAAGTTACCAAATTTTGGCTAAGTTAACGTTGTGCGGCGAAGCCGCTCTTTCGGCGCATTGGCTTTGCGACTTATCGAAACAACAAAATGCTTCCCATTCGCACAAACAAACTCCGATAAAAATCGGAAATATACATTTTATTTGACCTTTACCCCCGGACAACAACAAATGTGAAACTTGAACATGGGCGTATAGCGCCCCTCTAGCTGGAAAACAAAATGCATTACTGAAAAATTAGTTTCTCGAAATGATAAAATTCGGCACAAGAATTGATGCATCGATAAAAAGCCAATGAGACCACTACCGTATTTTGGTACGGTGTTGCCAGGGACCGCCCAGGGCCCCCCATGTTATCCTAATGGGACTGACACAAATCTCACATACAACAATTACAGCACGTTAGCGCCCTCAAGGCTTTGTGGACAGTGTCAATAGAAGTATCGCCGCCAGGGCAGTCCGATGCTGCTTGTGAAAATAAAAAAGATTTGGGAAGTAAAAAATGGCGCGACATGCGCCACCTACAAAAGTGAAATACATTACGCCTATGGAAATGATTCAACGTCAACTTGTCGTAAGAATGCGCGATCGTACAGAATTCGTCATGTGACGACAAACAAATATTATTTGTGAGACCACGCCCTTGACAAACCGGAAGCCGCATTTGACAGAATTCCTGGAAATGCAGAGTCCAGCGTTTTCGCTGATGTCGCATTTAACGAACGCCTCCAGGGCGTTTCACAGACCAAATTAGCTCAAATCGCTCCAGCTCATCCGAGATGTGGGCATCAAAAGTTATCCAAATTTTGGCTAAGTTAACGGTTTGGTGTGCGCGAAGGCCGCAATCTTTACGAAGAATTTTGCGGAATATCGAAACAACAATGCTCCCATTCGCACAAAACGAACTCCCGATTAAAAATCGGAATATACATTTATTGACGTTCACCCCGGAGCAACAATGTGAAAAAGTGAATTGGGCGCGAACAGCGCCCCCTAGGCCTGGAACAAAAAATGCATTATCGAAAAAATAGTTCTCGGAAATTAATAAAATCAGCACAATGTTGATGCAATCCGATCAAAAAAGCCAATGGAACCAATACGTCTTTTGTATGGTGTTGCCATGGTGAGCCCAGGGCCCCCAGTTATCTAATGGAACGACACATAAATCTCACATATACAAATTACAGCGCGTAGCGCCCTCTGTAATGTAACTGTGGACAGTGGTCATGGAAGTACGGCCCGGCAGGGCCGCCGATGCGTTGTGAAATAAAAAAGATTTGGGGCGCAGCTACGCCCTGCAGGTTGGAGCCATTATTTCACAGGAGAGGCTAAAATGTAGTTTGATGTTTACTGACAAAGATTTATGGCACATCAGGCAATAAATGTAGTCAGGGACGTTACGACCTCGGTACGTTACAAGGGAGGCGCTAAGGAGCAACGGCCCGTAGGGCCGTTCGATGCCGCTTGCGGCTTTAATTGCCGAGCGAGGGCCTGCCCGTCGCAAGGGCCTATTTAATCGCAATGCAGTGCGCGAGCGCACTGTACCTAGGTGCCGCGGAGCGCACAACGAAAACAAGCGCGAAGCGCTGTCCCCATGTCAAACGTAAACACGTGTAAAACAGTGACTGCCCACACCTTCGTGTTGGGCCGTAACTTAAAATGCATAAAATGAATGGGGGTTATATGCCAACCGTCATACGAAAGGTGATACGAGCCGAGAAGCTCGTCATCCACCTCGGGACCCCACACGCTGCGTGGGGTGGTCAAGCTTCCAAAAATGTAATAATATGTTGTCGCGCGAAAGCGACTATATGTTTTTTGCAAAAAATATATTATCTTCTTTATAATGGCCAGAGCGCCTGCCGTCGCAGGGCCTATTGTATCGCAACGCCAGTCGCGAGCGCACTGTACCTAAGTTCGCGGAGCGCACGAAAACAGCGCGAAGCGCGGTTCGCCCATGTCAAAGACCGTAACCTCACCGTCTTCAACAGTGACGCCCCACACCTCTGGTGTGGGCTCTTTATATACTTGTTATTGCAGGAAAATTATGGGTAAAACGCAACGCAGTGCGGAAGCGCACGTACCTAGGTGCGCGGACGCACAAACAGCTGCGAGCGCTGTCCCCATGTTCAACCGTAAACTCACCGGAAAACAGTGACTGCCCACACCTCTGGTGTGGGCCCTTTAATTATTGCATGAAGTGAATGGGGGTATATGGCCAACTGACATCGGAAAGTTGGATGACCGAGCGCGAAGCCTCGCAATCCACTCTCGGACCCCACGGCGGTGTGGGGGCGTTAAAGAGCTTTCCAAATAATGTATAAATATGGTCGTCGCGAAAGCGACGATATTGTTTTTGCAAAAAATATTATATTTTTTTCTTTATCTCTTTTTCTTTCTTCTTCTTCCCTGCTCTTGAGCAGCGATTTGACCCCCTGAAAATAGTTGAAAATCACAACTTTGCCCCAAAATTCAGGTCGGATAAAATTAATTAAATGTGTGTTTCGTATGGGAATAAAAATGGCGGACAGCGCCACATTACAAAGTGAAAATACATTACGCCTAAGAGAGGGCCACACCCAAACCTTTGTCGCAGAGTGACGAATCCGGTACAGATGTCATGTTACGACAACAAAAAATATATTGTGGCCAGCTCCCAGACAAAACGAAGTCCACAAGCACCATTTTTACAGGAGTGGAATCTAGTCACGTTTTCGCTGACTCAGCATTTGAAACGAACTCCTCCAGGCGTTTCAACCAAATAGCCCAAATCGCTCCAGCTCATCTACAAGTGGGGCATCAAAAAGTAATCCCAAATTTTTTGGCTAAGTTTACGGCTGTGTGCGGCGAAGCCGCAATCTTTACGAGAATTTTGGCGACTTATCGAACACAAAATGCTCCATTCGCACAAACAAACTCCGATAAAAAAATCGGAAATATACATTTTTATTGACCTTTCACCCCCGGACACAACAAATGTGAAAACGTGAACATTGGCCGCGACAGCGCCCCTCTAGGCTGAGAACAAAAATGCCATATCTGGAAAAATGTAGTTTCTCGGAAATGATGAAATTCGGCAAGCAAAATATAGTGATGGCGTCCCGATCAAAAAAGCCATATGAGAAAGACCATACCGTATTTGTACGTGTGCCATGGTATCCCAGGGCCCCCCATGTTATCCTAGGGACCTGACACAGTAAATCTCACATTATACACATAACAGCGCGTAAGCGCCCTCTGTAAGGAGCTTGTGACAGTGGTCCATGGAGTACGGCCCGTCAGGCCGTCCGAATGCTGCGGAAAGAAAAAGATTTGGGAAATAAAAAATGGCGCGACAACGCACTACAAAAGTGAAGATAACATTGCGCCTATGAGGAGGGGCCAATTTTCAACTTGTCCGTAAGCGCACGGGATTCGGTACAGCCATTTGCATGTGACCAACAAAAATATTATTGGGCCACACCCCTGACAACCAGAAGTCCCGCCATTTTACAGAAAGTCTGGAAAAAGCTTCAGTCAGCGTTTCGCTGACGTCGCATTACAACCCTCCTAGGGCGTTTGACCAAATGAGCTCAATTCTTCCACTCATCTAAATTGGGGGCATCAAAAGTTATCCAAAATTTTTGGCTAAATTTACGGTTTTTGTGCGGCGAAGCCGCAATCTTTACGAAGAATTGCGCTTATCTAAACAAATTCTCCCAGCACAAATGAATTCCATTAAAATCGGAAAATAATACATTTTATGACCTTCACCCCGAACGGCAGACATGTGCAATGTACATTG
>VHKM01001336.1:0-37923 GCA_007210695.1 Neogobius melanostomus
GGAGTTTCTGAAGTCTTTATCGGTGTTTTGTTTCCTGCAGGATCGTTTGGTCTGAGGAGTTTCTGAAGTCCTTTTATCGTGTTTTGTTTCTGTAGGATCGCTTGGTACGAGGGAGTTTCTGAAGTCTTTATTGTGTTTGTTTCTCAGATCGTTGGTCTGAAGGAGTTTCTGAAGTCTTTATCGTGTTGTTTTGCAGGATCGTTGGTCTGAGGAGTTTCTGAAGTCTTTATTGTGTTTGTTTGGCAGGATCGTTGGGTCTGAGGAGTTTTTCTTTGAAAGTCCTTTATCGTGTTTGTTTCTTCTGCAGGATCGTTGGTCTGAAAGGAGTTTCTGAAGTCCTTTATTGTGTTTGTTTAGTGGCAGGATCGTTGGTCTGAGGAGTTTCTGAGTCTTTATTGTGTTTGTTTCTGTAGGATCGTTGGTCCAGGGAAGTTCTGAAGTCTTTATTCGTGGTTTGTTTTCTGTAGGATCGTTTGTCCTGAGGAGTTTTCTGAAGTCTTTATGTGTTTGGTTTCTGCAGGATCGTTGGTCCTGAGGAGTTTCTGAAGTCTTTTTATCGTGTTTTGTTTCTGCAGGTCGTTTGGGTCTTGAGGAGTTTCTGAAGTCTTTATTGTGTTGTTTCTGCAGGATCGTTGGGTCTGAGGAGTTTCGTTTGTTTCTGCAGGAGTCGTTGGGTCTGAGGATTTCTTGAAGTCTTTATCGTGTTTGTTTCTGATAGGATCGTTGGTCTGAGGAGTTTCTGAAGTCTTAATCGTGTTTGTTTCTGCAGGATCGTTGGGTCTGAGGAGTTTGAAGTCTTTATTCGTGTTTGTTTCTGCAGGATCGTTGGTCCTGAGGAGTTTCTGAAGTCTTTATTGTGTTTGTTTCTGTAGGATTGTTGGATTGAGGAGTTTCTGAAAGTCTTTATTTGTGTTTGTTTCTGTAGGATTGTTTGGATTGAGTTAGTTTCTGAAGTTCTTTATTGTGGTTTGGTTTCTGCAGGATTGTTGGATTGAGGAGTTTCTGAAGTCTTTATTGTGTTTGTTCTGTAGGATTGTTGGATTGAGGGAGTTCCTGAAGTCTTTATTGTGTTTGTTTCTTGTAAGGATTGTTGGTCCGAGGAAAGTTTCTGAAGTCTTTAATCCGGTGGTTTGTTTCTGTAGGATTTGGTTGGACTTGGAGGAGTTTTCTTGAAAGTCTTGTGTTTGTTTCTGCAGGATTGTTGGATTGAGGAGTTTATGAAGTCTTTAATCGTGTTTTGTTTTTCTGCAGGATCGTTGGGTCTGAGGAGTTCTGAGTCTTTATTGTGTTTGTTTCTGCTAGGATCGTTTGGGTCTGAGGAGTTTCTGAAGTCTTTATTGTGTTTGTTTCTGTAGGATCGTTGGTCTGAGGAGTTTTTCTGAAGTTCTTTATTGTGTTTTGTTTCTGCAGGATCGTTGGGTCTGAGGGTTTCTGAAGTCTTTATTGTGTTTTGTTTCTGCAGGATCGTTGGTCTGAGGAGTTTTGCTGAAAGTCTTTATTCGTGTTTGTTTCTGGCAGGATCGTTGGTCTGAGGAGTTTCTGAAGTCTTTTATTGTGTTTGTTTCTGGTAGGATCGTTGGGTCTGAGGAGTTTTGAAAGTCTTTTATTGTGTTTGTTTCTGCAGGATCGTTGGGTCTGAGGATTTCTGAAGTCCTTTATTGTGTTTGGTTTCTTGCCAGGAAAAATCGTTGGTCTGAGGAGTTTCTTGAGTCTTATCGTGTTTGTTTCTGTAAGGAATCGTTGGGTCGAGGAAGTTGTTTCCTGAAGTCTTTAATCGTGTTTTGTTTCTGTAGGAATCGTTGGGTCTGAGGAGTTTCTGAAGTCTTTATTGTGTTTTGTTTCTGGCAGGATCGTTGTCTGAGGAGTTTTCTGAAGTCTTTAAATTTGTGGGTTTGTTTCTGCAAGGATCGTTGGTCTGAGGAGTTTCTGAAGTCTTTTAATTGTGGTTTGTTTTTCTGTAGGATGCGTTGGTCTGAGGAGTTTCTGGAAGCTTTATTGTGTTTGGTTTCTGCAGATTTCGTTGGTCCCCTGAGGATTTTCTTGAGTCTTTTATCGTGTTTGTTTTCTGCGATCGTTGGGTCTTGAGGAGTTTTCTGAAGTCTTTTATTGTGTTTGTTGTCTGCAGGATCGTTGGTCTGAGGAGTTTCTGAAAGTCTTTAATTATTTGGTGTTTGTTTACTGCAGGATCGTTGGGTCTGAGGAGTTTCTGGAAGTCTTTAAATCGTGTTTGGTTTCTGCAGGATCGTTGGTCTGAGGAGTTTTCTGGAAGTCTTTATTGTGGTTTGTTTCTTTCTGCAGGATCGTTGGCTGAGGAGTTTCTGAAGTCTTTAAATCGTGTTTTGTTTCTGCAGGATCGTTTGGTCTGAGAGTTTCTGAAGTCTTTATCGTGTTTTGTTTCTGCAGATCGTTGTCTGAGGAGTTTCTGAAGTCTTTATCGTGTTTATTTCTGCAGGACGTTGGGTCTGAGAGTTTTCTGAAGTCTTTATTGTTTTTGTTTCTGCAAGGATCGTTGGTCTGAGGGAGTTTCTGAAGTCTTTATCGTGTTTGTTTCTGTAGGATCGTTGGGTATCTGAGGAGTTTCCTGAAGTCTTTATCGTGTTTGTTTCTGTAGGCATCGTTGGTCTGAGGAAGTTTTTCTGAAAGTTTTTATTGTGTTGTTTCTGGCAGGATCGTTGGTCTGAGAGTTTCTGAAGTCCTTTATCGTGTTTATTTTTCCTGCATGATCGTTGGTCTGAGGAGTTTTCTGAAGTCTTTATGCGTGTTTTTTCTGTAGGAATGTTGGGTCTGAAGGAGTTTCTGAAAGTCTTTATCGTGTTGTTTCTGCAGAATCGTTTGGGTCTGAGGAGTTTTCTGAAAAGTCTTTATTGTGTTTGTTTCTGTAGGATCGTTGGTCTGAGGAGGTTCTGAAGTCTTTATGTTGTTTCTGCAGGATCGTTTGTCTGAGGAGTTTCTGAAGTCTTATTGTGTTTGTTTCGTGTAGGATCGTTTGGTCTGAGAGTTTTCTGAAGTCTTTAATCGTGTTTGTTTTCCTGGCAGGATCGTTGGGTCTGAGAGTTCTGAAGTCTTTTAATTGTGTTTGGTTTCTTTCTGCAGGATCGTTGGTCCTTGAGGAGTTTCTGAAGTCTTTTATTCCGTGTTTGTTTCTGCGGATCGTTGGGTCTGATAAGGAGTTTCTGAAGTCTTATTGTGTTTGTTTCTGCAGGTCCGTTGGTCTGAGGAGTTTCTGAAGTCTTATTGTGTTTGTTTCTGTAGATCGTTGGTCTGAGGGAGTTTCTGAGTCTTTATGTGTTTGTTTCTGCAGATCGTTGGGTCTGAGGAGTTTCTTGAAAGTCCTTATTGTGTTTGTTTCCTGTAGGATCGTTGGTCTGAAGGAGTTTCCTGAAGTCTTTATCGGTGTTTGTTTCTGTAAGGAATCGTTGGTCTGATGCGAGTTTTCCTGAAGTCTTTATCGTGTTTGTTTCTGTAGGATCGTTTGGTCTGAGGAGTTCTGAAGTTCTTTATCGTGTTTGTTTCTGTTAGGATCGTTGGTCTGAGGAGTTTTCTGAGTATTTATTGTTTTTGTTTCTGGCAAGGAATCGTTGGGGTCTGAGGAGTTTCTGAAGTCTTTATCGTGTTTGTTTCTGAGGATCGTTGGGATCTGAGGAGTTTTTTGAAGTCTTATCGTGTTTGTTTCTGTAGGATCGTTGGTCTGAGGAGTTCTGAAGTCTTTATTGTGTTTGGGTTTTCTGTAGGAATCGTTGGGTATGAGGAGTTTCTGAAGTCTTTATCGTGTTTGTTTCTGTAGGATAGTTGGGGTCTGAGGAGTTTCTGAAGTCTTTATCGTGTTTGTTTCTGTAGGATCGTTGGTCTGAGGAGTTTCTGAAGTCTTTATTGTGTTGTTTCTGCAGGATCGTTGGGTTGCTGAGAAGTTTCTGAAGTCTTTATGTGTTTGTTTCTGGTAGGATCGTTGGTCTGAGGAGTTTCCGAAGTCTTTAATCGTGTTTGTTTCTGTAGATCGTTGGTCTGAGGAGTTCTGAAGTCTTTATTTTGTGTTTGTTTCTGCAGGATCGTTGGGTCTTGAGGAGTTCTGGAAGTCTTTAATCCGTGTTTGTTCTGCAGGATCGTTGGTCTGAGGAGTTTCCGAAGTCTTTATCGTGTTTGTTTCGCAGGATCGTTTGGTCTGAGGAGTTTCTGAAGTCTTTATTGTGTTTGTTTCTTGTAGGATCGTGGTCTTGAGGAGTTTCTGAGTCTTTTATCGTGTTGTTTCTGTAGGATCGTTGGGGTCTGAGGAGTTTCTGAAGTCTTTTTTATTTGTTTGTTTCCTGCAGATCGTTGGTCTGAGGAGTTTCTGGAAGTCTTTATCGTGTTTGTTTCAGCAGGATGCGTTGGGTCTGAGAGTTTCTGAAGTCTTTATTGTTGTTTGTTTCTGGGTAGATCGTTTGGGTCTGAGGAAGTTTCTGAGTTTATCGTTTTGGTTTCTGTAGATCGTTGGTCTGAGGAGTTTCTGAGTCCTTATTTGTTGTTTCTGTAAGGATCGTTGGTCCTGAGGAGTTCTGAAGTCTTTATTGTGTTTGTTTCTGTAGGATCGTTGTCTGAGGAGCTTTTCTGATCTTTAAATCCGTGTTTGTTTCTGTAGGATCGTTGGTCTGAGGAGTTCTGAAGTCTTTTATCGTTGTTTGTTCTGTTAGGATCGTTGGGTCTGAGGAGTTTCTGAAGTCTTTATTTGTGTTTGTTTCTGCAGGATCGTTGGTTGAGGAGTTCTGAAAGCTTTATTTGTGCTTGTTTGTAGGAATGCGTGGGTCTGAGGAGTTTCTGAAAGTCTTAATTGTGTTTGGTTTCTGAGGATCCGTTGTCTGAGGAGTTTCTTGAAGTCTTTATCGTGTTTGTTTCTGCAGGATCGTTGGTCCTGAGGAGTTTCTGAGTCTTTAATTGTGTTTGTTTCTGCAGGAATCCGTTGGTCTGAGGAGTTCTGAAGTCTTTATCGTGTTGTTGTCTGCAGGATCGTTGGTCTGAGGAGTTTTTCTGAAGTCCCTTATCGTTGGTTTGTTTTCTGCAGGATCGTTGGGTCTGAGGAGTTTCTGAAGTCTTTATCGTGTTTGTTCTGCAGGAACGTTGGGTCTGAGGAGTTTCCTGAAAGTCTTTAATTGTGGTTTTTGTTTCTGGTAGGATCGTTGGGTCTGGAGAGTTTTCTGAAGTCTTTATTGTGTTTGTTTCTGCAGGATCGTTGGTCTGAGGAGTTTTCTGAAGTCTTTAATTGTGTTTGTTCTGTATGGACGTTGGGTCTGAGGAGTTTCTGAGTCTTTATCGTGGTTTTGTTTTCTGCAGGATCGTTGGGTCTGAGGAGTTTCTGAAGTCTTTATCGTGTTTGTTTTCTTGCAGGATTCGTTGGGTCTGAGGATTCTGAAGTCTTTTCGTGTTTGTTTCTCAGGATCGTGGGTCTGAGAGTTTCTGAAGTCTTTATTGTGCTTGTTTCTGTAGATCGTTGGGTCCTGAGGAAGTTTTCTGGAGTCTTTTATTGTGTTTGTTTTACTGCAGGATCGTTGGGTCTGAGGAGTTTTCTGAAGTCTTTATTGTGTTTGGTTTCTGCAGGATCGTTGGGTCTGAGGAGTTTCTGGAAGTCCTTTATCGTGTTTGTTTCTGCAGGATCGTTGGGTCTGAGAGTTTCTGAGTCTTTTATTGTGTTTGTTTCTGCAGGATCGTGGGTCTGAGGAGTTTCTGAAGCTTTATCGTGTTTGTTTCTGTAGATCGTGGTCTGAGGAGTTTCTGAAAGTCTTATCGTGTTTTGTTCTGTACGGATCGTTGTCTGGAGGATATTCTGAAGTCTTTATGGTTTGTTTCTGCCAGGATCGTTGGTCTGAGGAGTTTTCTGAAGTTCTTTATTGTGTTTGTTTCTGCAGGATTCGTTGTCCTGAGGAGTTTCATGAAGTCTTTTTATTGTGTTTGTTTCTGGCAGGATTCGTTGGTCCTGAGGAGTTCTGAAGTCTTTATTGGTGTTTTGTTTCTGGCAGGATCGTTGTCTGAGGAGTTTCTTGAAGTCTTTATCGTGTTTGGTTTCTGTAGGATCGTTGGCTGAGGAGTTTCTGAAGTCTTTTATCGTGTTTGGTTTCTGCAGGATCGTTGGTCTGAGAGTTCTGAAGTTCTTAATCGGTTTGTTTCTGCAGGATCGTTGGTCTGAGGAAGTTTCTGAAGTCCTTTATGTGTTTGTTTCTGCAGGATCGTGGTCTGAGGAGTTTTTCTGAAGTCTTATCGTGTTGTTTCTGCAGGATCGTTGGTCGAAGGAGTTCCTGAAGTTTTAATCGTGTTTGTTTCTGCAGGATCGTTGGTCTGAGGAGTTTCTGAAGTCTTTATTGTGTTTGTTTCTGCAGGGACGTTGGTCTGAGGAGTTTCTGAAGTCTTTATTGTGTTTGTTCTGCAGGATCGTTGGGTCTGAGGAGTTTTCTGAAGTCTTTATTGTGTTTGTTTCTGTAGGATCGTTGTACTGAGGAGTTTTCTGAAGTCTTTATCGTGTTTGTTTCTTGCAGGATAGTTGGTCTGAGGAGTTTTCTGAAGTCTTTAATCGTGTTTGTTTTGCAGGATCGTTGGGTCTGAGGAGTTTCTGAAGTCTTTATTGTGTTTGTTCTGCAGGATCGTTGGTCGAGGAGTTTCTGAAGTCTTATCGGTTTGTTTCTGCAGGAATCGTTGGTCTAGGGAGTTTCTGAAGTCTTTATCGTGTTTGTTTCTGTAGGATCGTTGGGGTCTGAGAGTTTCTGAAGTCTTATTGTGTTTGTTTCTGCGGATCGTTGGTCTGAGGAGTTTCTGAAGTCTTTATCGTGTTTGTTTCTGCAGGATCGTTGGTCTGAGGATTTCTAAAGTCTTTATCGTGTTTGTTTCTGCAAGGAATCGTTTGTCTGAAGAGTTTCTGAAGTCTTATTGTGTTTTGTTCTGCAGGATCGTTTGTCTGAGAGTTTCTGAAGTCTTTATTTGTGTTTGTTTCTGCAGGATCTTTGGGTCTGAGGAGTTTCTGAAGTCTTTATTCGTGTTTGTTTATGCAGGATCGTTGGTCTGAGGAGTTTCTGAAGATCCTTTATTTGTGTTTGGTTTCTGGCCAAGGATACATTGGGGTCTGAGGAGTTTCTGAAGTCTTTTATTGTATTTGTTTCCTGCAGAATCATTGGTGAGGAGTTTCTGAAGTCTTTATAGGTTTTGTTTCTGTAGGATCTTGGTCTGAGGAGTTTCTGAAGTCTTTATTGTATTTGTTTTCTGCAGAATCATTGGGTCTGAGGAGTTTTCTGAAGTCTTTATCGTGTTTGTTTTACTGTCAGGATCGTGGGTCTGAGGAGTTTTTCCTGTTGTTTCTGGCAGGATCGTGGGTCTGAGGAGTTTCTGAAGTGTCTTATCGTGTTGTTTCTGCAGGATCGTTGGGTCTGAGGTTTCTGAAGTCCTTTATTTGGTGTTTGTTTCTGCAGGATCGTTGGGTCTGAGGAGTTTCTGAAGTCTTTATTGTGTTTGGTTTCGCAGGATCGTTGGTTCGAGGAGTTTCTGAAGTCTTTATCGTGTTTGTTTCTGCAGGATCGTTGGTCTGAGGAGTTTCTGAAGTCTTATCGTGTTTTTCTGCAGGATCGTTGGTCCTGAGGAGTTTCTGAAGTCTTTATTGTGTTTGTTTCTGCAGGATCCGTTGGGTCGAGGAGTTCTGAAGTCTTTATTGTGTTTTGTTTCCTGCAGGATCGTGGCCTGAGGAGTTTCTTCTGAAGTCTTTATCGTGTTTTGTTTCTGCTAGGACGTTGGTCCCTGAGGATTTCTGAAGTCTTTATCGTGTTTCGTTTTCTGCAGATCGTTTGTCTGAGGAGTTTCTGAGTCTTTTATTGTGTTTGTTTCTGCAGATCGTTTGTCTGAGGAGTTTCTGAAGTCTTTATTGTGTTTGTTCCTGTAGGAATCGTTGGGTCTGAAGGAGTTTCTGAAGTCTTTATGTGTTTGTTTCTGCAGGAATCGTTTGGTCTGAGGAGTTTCTGATCTTTATTGTGTTTGTTTCTGTGATCGTTTGTCTGAGGAGTTTCTGAAGTCTTTATTGTGTTTTGTTTCTCTGCAGGATCGTTGGTCTAGAGGAGTTTCTGAAGTCTTTAATGTGTTTGTTTCTTGTTTTCTGGCAGACGTTGTCTGAGGAGTTTCTGAATCCCTTATTGTGTTTTGTTTCTGCAGGGATTCGTGTGCTGAGGAGTTTCTGAAGTCTTTAAATTGTGTTTGTTTCGCAGGATCATTGGGTCTGAGGAGTTTCTGAAGTCTTTTATCGTGTTGTTTCTGCAGAAAATCGTTGGTGCTGAGGAGTTTCTGAAGTCTTATTGTGTTTGGTTTCTGCAGGATCATTGGGTCTGAGGAGTTCCTGACGTCTTATTGTATTTGTTTCTGCAGAATCATTGGGTCTGAGGAGTTCTGAAGTCTTTTTATCGTTTGTTTCTGCAGGAATCGTTGGGTCTGAGGGTGTTTCCTGAAGTCTTTATTGTATTTGTTTCTGGCAGGATCGTTGGGTCTGAGAGTTTCTTTACCCCTGAACTTCTGCCGTTGTGTCATAACCTTTAGGATCTGCTGTGTGGTGGCCTCTGTCCTGGAGGTGGTGCTGTCTGTTTTTTTGTGATGATGGACGGCGGCGTGTGTGAACCTTGTGGTCATCCTGGTAACCCCATGCTCAATGAAGGAACTAACAGGTAATGTACAGCAGTATTCAGTATTACAAGTATTACAATATTACAGAACTCTTATACTGTCAGTGGGGCCGTGGCTCGTTTACAATGTAATGATCTCTGCTCTTCCTCAGGTCCTCCCCACCATCAGCACAGACTACCTCTGGGACTTGGGCCGAGCCGACTGCACTGGGCCCACTCCGCCGAGGTCCCTCTGGTCAGTACGAAATACTAAGTACTACTGTTACTGTTACTGTACTGTAGTATCAGCAGAGGTCAATCTTGTCAGTACGATACTACTACTACTACTTACTACTACTTACTAACTGTTACTGTTACTTAGTACTCAGCAGAGTCCCTCTGTCATACGAATACTACTACTACTAACTCTACCTCTACTACTACTACTAACTACTACTACTGTTACTGGTTTACTGTTAGTACTCAGCAAGAGGTCCTCTGGTCAGTATGAATACTACTAACTACTACTACTACTACTACTACCTACTACTACACTAGTGCTGGGCGGATATGACGATACATATCGTGGGGACGATAAGACACTTTTCTATCGTGCCTTTCTCTTCTATTCGGCGTTTCTATTCGTTTCTAACCTAATTTCATACAATTATTAAAGCAAATATTACATTAAATAGGCCACAAGAAATGTATTAGTGTTGTCTTGTCACCATGCATCCTTAAGTTTATATAAGTGATTATAAACAAGAAATAAAAAAGAACTTTTTTCGAAAGAAACTCCGTCTTGTGGTTTTGCGACACCACCCTGCTTTAACGATATTGCTGTCGCGCCACACCTGCGTAAGAAGCAACGACATCTTAATGGAGTACAACCCCTACTACAACACTGCACAATGTTTATTTCTGAGTTATGTCACTTCATAACAGAGGTTACATTAACCGAAAATTCTCCGTCATTTGCGTAATAGTTTTTAGCTTGACGGCAGCGCTGATCCGTCTCTGAGGGGTCTCTCTCTAGCAAGCTAACGTCACTGTTAAACACCGCGTGGTTTCACTCTGCTTTAAACGAACGGCAAACTAAACAGCTTTTTAGTGATGGATCTCACATCGGAGCTGACTGAGGGCGCTTGACTTGGATTAAACACACGAGAGAGAAGAGAGAGGAGAGGCGAGGTGCCAGGCGGTAAGAACGGATCGGGCAGTCACGTAGAGCCAAGCTAAAGACATACGATGCAAACTGCTCGCCCACTGTTTCTTAAACATTACGTTAACATTGAGAATGAGATATAATCTCATTTTTCATTTGTATTAGTGTAATATGAGCTTGGATATTGAGGAGCAGATGACGCTCTGAATTAAGTCTTTTCCCTAACGCTTTACACATTCTGGTGTTAATTCGTGTTACCCTGACTCTTTCAGATCATGTTTTAGCCATTTTTCCTGCAGTCCACATTTTTTTTTCTGACATACATCTAGGTATATATAAAATGTATAATTATCATAGCTGAAATCACTGCTTCAAAATATAGTTGAAAAAAAGTAAGCAATGATAATTTTTGTCAAAACTTTCGCAAAAGAAGTAACTAAAAACTGACTTTATTGTGGTTATAACATCGTTATAGTGAGGTGAGAAATAATCCATATCGGTGATATACGTTTTTCCATATCGCCAGGCATCTAAACTACTACTTACTACTAATTGTTACCTAGTTACTGTTACTGTTACTGTTACTGTAGTACTCCGGCAGGCAGAGGTCCCTCTGGTTCAGTACGAATACTACTACTGTTACTTGTAGTACTGCAGCAGAAGGGTCCTATGGTCAGTACGAATACTACTGTTACTGTTACTGTTACTGGTAGTACTCAGCAGAGGTCCCTCATGGTCAGTACGAATACTACTGTTACTGTTACTGTTACTGTAGTACTAAGCAGAGGTCCCTCTGGTCAGTAACTCTTAGGTTTTGTTTCATTACATGTTTCTCAATTGTGGTCGCAATCAAACATAAAAAGTTTCATTATTTTCCCAGCGTTTTAAAAAGCTTTTAAATTCCACAGATGCAGAATTCTAACTGTCAACTGTAACGGACGCTTGTTATTTCAGTGCGCATCGCGGCGTCTCAAGGTCTTTCCAGCTCTAATGTTTAATATATTCATGTATTACAAACACATGCTACTTTAATCTCGTAAACCAAAGGCTTTATCTCCTTTATCCTCTCACAGCTGCTGGACTCTCTCCAGAGTCAAGAGTCTAAAGCGCTTGCAAGAGATAATAAGATATAATAGAACTCTCTCTCTGTTTTAGCGCGGCCTCAAGTGAGCGCGAGGAAGCTGTGACGTTAGCATATAGCCCTCATTACGCATTAGCCTGTTGACCTTTCGTTAATGACCAAAGTTTTGATCCGATTAGAATCATGTTTACTGCGTTTGATATAAGGGATTTTACTGACTTGTTCCATGGAGCGACTCCAGTTTAATGAACACAAGAAATGAGAATATTGAGCGTGAGTATTTATATCGGTTTGGAAGAATGGCAGCCAGTCAGAGCCAGATTGTTAGTGTGTTAGTGATTATTGATGTCAATAAAACTTAAACTGTGAAACTAATATATGATTAGACTCAATGACACTGCAAAGTGAGATACGTGTAGCTGATTTGTTATAATTTTGATTATTAGGACTCAGCTTGAAAATAAAAAACAAGTGTAAAAATCTGCAGAAAATTTGCAATATTTTGAGAAATGGACTGTAAAACCATAATCTATCCCACATTATAACAAACAAAGGCTTTATATGTCACTGCATGTCATGAGTCTATAATCATATATTAGTTTTTCACATTTTAAGTTGAATTACAGAAAATAAATGAACCTTTGCCCGATATTCTAAATATTTTTTTATACTTGTATATTTTACGTATAGTTTTAGGGACATAAGTAACTACAGTATATTTGTGTATTATACTGTATATTTGTTCACAGATGGGTTTACGCACCAGTCGGGGCAGACGGCCGCTGGGATCCACACTCGTCTCTACAGTCGGCGTTTATTCGTGGACGACGGAGAGAAGCGACGTGGTCTGTCGTCTCTGCCGACATCGGGATGGTCTCCCAGAGACTGAGGCTCCGAGGTACTCCCCGAACCTTTTAAACTTCCTCCTCTCTCTGCAGTTTAACGAACCTCCCGACTGTGGCCCAAAGTCGAGCTCACGTCTACAAACGCCACAGTTTTACTTGATTATAAAAACCTAACGGTTTTTTTGGAGGAAGATTAAACATAAATGGGACCTGTATTTTTTCCACATTTGTAGAAGGAAGGTTTTTGTTACGCACCGTCTGTACTGAGGATGTTTTACTTCTCACTGAAAAACCTTTCGTCAGCTCCTACTTCAGTGAAACAAGCTGGACTTAATCGTTCAGCTGTGATACTCCTGGTGAACTCTGTGTACTCCTGTGTACTTGTTGTGAACTCCTGTGGTGTGATTGTGTGTAACATCTGTGTACTCCTGTGTACTTGTGGTGATTGTGTGTAACATGTGTGTACTTGGTTGTGTACTTGTGTGAACTCCTGTGATCCTGTGTACTTGTGTGAACCCTGTGTGTGATTGTTGTGTACATGTGTGTACTCCGTGTACTCTGTGACTCCCTGTGTACTTGTGTGAACTCCTGTGTGTGATGTGTGGTTACATGTGTGTACTACCTGTTACTGCCTGTGTACTTGTTGTGCTTGGTTGGGTGTACATGTGTGTACTTGTGTGTACTTGTGTGAACTCCTGTGACACTCCTGTTGTACTTGTGTGTACTTGTGTGTACTCTGTGTAACTCTTGTGTACTTGTGTGTTGTGTTACATGTACTTGTGTGATTGTGTGTACATGTGTGTACTTGTGTGTACTCAGGTTGGAAATGAAGGCCCTGAAGCTGAAGCCTCCGGCTGCCCCTGTAATCACCGGCTGGAAACGTGGTGCTTCAGTTGGGACTACACTCACTGTGGCCCCGGAGGATACTTCCAGTACCACGCTGTTATTGATGAGTTACGGAAAGGCTTACATTCAAAACTGCAGTAGCCGCCGCTGGTGGAGCGCCATAGTCAAGGTACTACTACTACTTTACTACACTAACTACTACTACTTACTTACTACTACTATTACTACTAACTACTACTACTACTACTACTACTACTTACTACTAGTGCTACTACTTACTACGAAAGGGCTACATTCAAAAGCTGCAAGTAGCGCCGCTTGAGTGGACGCCGATAGTTCAAGGTACTACTACTACTACTACTACTACTACTACTCACTACACTCTTACTACTATTACTACTTACTACCTACTATACTACTTACTACTTACTACTAGTGCTACTACTACTGACGAAGGCTACATCAAAGCTGCAGTAGCTGCCGATGTGGACCGCCATAACGTCAAGGTACTACTACTACTACTTACTACTTACTGAACTACTACTACTACTACTTACTACTACTACTACTAGTGCTACTACTACTACGAAAGGCTACACATCAAAGCTGCAGTAGCGCCGCTGGTGGACGCATAGTCAGGTACTACTGACTTACTACTACTACTACTACTGACTACTCTACTAACTACTAACTATTACTAACTACTACTACTACTACTACTACTACTACACTACTAAGTGCTACTAACTAACTCACGAAAGGCCACATCAAAGCTGCGCAAAGCTGCAGTAGCGCCGCTCGGTGGACGCCATAATCAAGGTACTACTACTACTCACTACTACTACTACTACTACACTATACTCTACTACTACTACTACTACTCTACTACTACTACTGAACTACTAGTGGCTACTACTACTTCGAAAGGCTACAATCAAAGCTGCAGTAGCGCCGCTGTGGACCGCCATAGTCAGGATTACTACTACTACTACTACTACTACTATTACTACTACTATACTACACTATATTAAACTACTACTACTACTACTACTACTACTACTACTACTAGTGCTACTTATTACTAACTACTACTACTACTACTACTATTAACTACTATCTACTACTACTATTACTACTAACTACTAACTGACTAGCTACTAACTACTACGTATTACTAACACTAACTACTACTATACTACTACTGACTACTATCTACTAGTGCTAGCTACTACTACGAAAGGCTACAATCAAAGCTGCAGTAGCGCCGCTGGATGGACGCCATAGTCAGTAACTACTACTACTACTACTACTACTACTACTACTACTATTACTACTACTATACACTCTACTACTATACTACTACTACTAACCACTACTACTACTACTACATACTACTACTACTACTAATTACTACTACTACTACTACTACTACTCTACTACTACTACTACTACTTACTACTACTATTACTACTACTACTACTTATCTACTATTACTATACGTACTATACACTTACTAACTACTAGCTACTACTACTATTACTATGGCTACTACTACTTACGAAAGGGCTACATCAAAGCTGCAGTAAGCGCCGCTGGTGGACGCCATAGTCAAGGTAACTACTACTACTACTACTACTACTTACTACTACTATTACTATACTACTCTACTAACTACTACTACTACTTACTACTACTACTATGCTACTACTACCACGAAAGGCTACATCAAAAGCTGCAGTAGCGAGCCGCTGTGTGGAACGCCATTAAGTCAAGGTACTACTACTACTACTACTACTACTATTACTACTACTATACTACACTATATTAAACTACTACTACTACTACTACTACTACTACTACTACTAGTGCTACTACTACTAACGAAAGGCTACATCATAAGCTGCAGTAGGCGCCGCTGGTGGACGCCATAGGTCAAGGTATACTACTAACTACTACTACTACTACTACTACTACTATTACACTACTACTACTACTACTACTACTAGTGCCTACTACTACTACTACTAGTGCCACTACTACTACTACTACTACACTAGTTTTGCTACTACTACTACTACCTACTACTACTACTAACTAGTGCTAACTATACTACGAAAGGCTACATCAAAAACTGCAGTAGCGCCGCTTGGTGGACGCCATAGTCAAGGTACTACTACTACTACACTACACTACTACTATCTACTACTAATTACTACTACTTACACTACTACTACTACTATACTACTACTACTACTAACTACTATACTACTACTAACTATGCTACTAACTACTACGAAAGGCTACATCAAAGCTGCAGTAGCGCCGCTGGTGATGCCATAAGTCAAGGTACTACTACTACTACTACTACTACTATTACTACTACTATACTACACTATATTAAACTACTACTACTACTACTACTACTACTACTACTACTAGTGCTACTACTACTAACGAAAGGCTACATCAAAGCTGCAGTAGCGCCGCTGTGGACTGCCATAGTCAGGTACTACTACTACTAACTACTACTACTACTACTACTATTACTACTACACTACTACTACTACTAACTTACCCTACTACTACTACTACTACTATAGTGCTTACTACTACTACTAACTACTACTACTAACTACTACTTACTACTACTAACTACTCATTACTACTACTACCACTACTACTACTACTACTACTAATACTACTACTCACTACTTTTACTACCTCTACTACTTACTACCTACTACTACACTACTATTACTACTACACTACTAACTACTACTACTACTACTACTACTACTACTGCTATCTAGTGCTACTACTAGTGCTACTACCTACTACGAAGCTACATCAAAGCTGGCAGTAGCGCCGCGTGGTGGAAGCGCCATAATCAAGGTACTACTACTACACTACTACTACTACTACTACTACTACTACTATTACTTACTACTACTACACTACTACTACTATACTACTACTACTACTACTAGTGCTGACTCTCTATACTACTACACTATACTACTACTACTACTATTACTACTACTACTACTACTACTAACTACTACTACTACTACTACTACTTACTATAGTGCTACTACTACTACTACACTACTTACTACTACTACTACTACTACTAATACTACTATTACTACTACTACACTACTACTACTACTACTACTACTACTACTACTACTATTACTAACTTACTACTTACTACTATACTACTACTACTACTACTACTACTACTATTACACTACTACTACTATCTCTACTACTACTACTACTACTACTATGCTACTACTTAACGAAAGGCTAACATCAAAGCTGCAGTAAAGCGCGCGCTGGTGGACGCCATAGTCAAGGTACTACTACTACTACTACTATAACTACTACTACATACTTACTATTACTACTACTACTACTACTACCTACTACTACTACTACTATACTACTACTACTAGTGCTCTAACTAACTACTATACTACTACTACTCTACTATACTACTACTACTATTACTACACTACCACTAACTACTACTACTACTACTATACTACTACTATTACTAACTACTACTATACTACTACTAACTACTACTACTACTACTACTATTTACTACTACTACTAACTACTATTATACTAACTACTAACTCTACTATTACTATACTACTACTACTACAACTACTACTACTAGTGCTACTACTACTACGAAAGGCTACATAAAGCTGCAGTAGCGCCGCTGGTGGACCGCCATAAGTCCAAGGTACTACTACTACTTACTACTACTACTAACTACTACTACTACTAATTATACTACTTACTACTACTGACTACTACTATTAACTACTACTAACTACTACTACTACTACTACTAGCTACTAGTGCTAACTACTACTTACGAAAGCACTAACTACTACTACTACTACTACTACTACTACTACTACTCTAGTGCTACTACTACTACTACTACCACTCTAGTGCTACTACTACTACGAAAAGGCTACATCAATAACTGACTGGACTATCTACTACTTTACTGACTACACAACTACTACTACTACTACTACTACTACTACTACTACTAGTGCTACTACTACTACGAAAGGCTACAATCAAAGCTGGCAGTAGCGCCGCTGGGTGGACGCCAATAGTCAAGGTAGCTACTACTTACTACTACTAACTATACTACTACTAATAACTATTACTACTAACTACTACTACTACTACTTAACTACTACTACTAGTGCTACTACAACTTACTACTACTACTACTTAACTACTACTACTACTATTAACTACTACTACCACTACTACTACTACTATACACTACTACTATACTACTACTACTATTAGCTACTACTACACTAAACTACTACTACACTACTACTTAACTATACACTATTACTACTTACTACTTACTAACTAGCTACTACCTACTACTACTATTACTACTACTACTACTACTTATACTAGTGCTACTACTACTACTACTACTACTAGTGTTACTACTTACTACTACTACTACTATACTAGTCTACTAAACTACTACGAAAGGCTTACTACTGCATACTAGCTACTAACTAATACTACTACTACTACTAAAGGCCTACATCAAAACTACAGTAGCGCAGTCTGTTGGGTGCTAATACGTCAAGGTAACTACTACTACACTACACTATTACTACTACTACTACTATACTACTACTACTACTTACTACTAACTACTACTTACTACTAACTACTACTACTTACTATTACTACTAATACTACTACTACTACTACTAGTGCTACTACTACTACGAAAGGCTACTACTGCTACTTAGTGGCTACTACCTAATACTACTACTACTACTAAAGGTACATCAAAACTACAGTAGCGGCAAGCTGTTTGGTGCTATAGTCCTACTTACTACTAACTACTTACTATTACTACTACTACTACTACTACTACTACTACTAGTGCTTACTACTACTACCGAAAGGCTACATCAAAGCTGAGTAGCAGCCGCTGGTGGGCGCTAATAGTCAAGGTAAAGAGCTCCTACTCCAGTGCTACTACTACTAACACTACTTACTACTATACTACTGCTACTCAGCGCTACTACTACTACTATACTACTACTACTACTCGCTTGCTACTAGTGCTACTAACTAATATACTACTACTAGCTACTGACTACTACTACTGACTACTCGCTAGCTAGGTGCTACTTACTACTACTGCTTCCTAACTGCTTCTAAGTGCTACTACTAGTACTACTACTACGCTACTACTACTACTGCTACTAGGCTACTACTACTACTGCTTACTATGCTACTAGTGCTACTGAGCGAGTGACTACTACTACTACTACCTACTACTACTAACTACTGCTACTAGTGCTACTACTACTACTGCTACTACTGCTACTAGTGCTACTACTAGTACTACTACTACTACTAAAGGCTACATCAAAACTACAGTAGCCTGCAGCTGTTGGGCGCTATAGTCAAGGTACTACTACTACTACTACTGCTAACTACTACACTGGCAACTACTACTACTATTACTACTACTTACTACTACTACTACTACTGCTACTACTACTGCTACTAAGCGCTACTACTAGTTCTACTTACTACTAAAGGCTACATCAAAACTACAGTAGCGCAGCTGTTGGGCGCTATAGTCAAGGTACTACTGAACTACTACTACTGCTACTACTAACTACTGCTACTACTATGCTACTAGCGCTACTACTAGTACTACTATCTACTAAAGGCTTAACAATCCAAAACTGCAGTAGCACCGCTGGTTGGGCGCTATAGTCAAGGTACTACACTACTGCTACTACTACTACTGCTAACTACACTGCTACTAGCGCTACTTACTAGTACACTACTACTAAAGGCTACATCAAAACTGCAAGTAGCAACCCGCGCTGGTGGGCGCTAATAGCCAAGGGTAAAGAAGCTCCTCCTCTCTTTGTTGTGACTGAACCTCAGACGTCGAGGCTTTTAGTCACATGATCTCAACTGCAATCACATTTTAGCAAAGAATACGGCAATATCATAAAAGAGCTTTGTGTCTGACAATTGTATCAAACAATTAAATTATAATGTATTATTAATGTATTATCAGTTTTTATTCACTATTTATTCACAATTCAATTAAATAATTTATAAATTTATTATAGATTTATTATAATTCCATAATATAATAACAATATATTACAATTTCTTTTTATGTAAAAAGCTTGTTCTACCAAATATCATTTAACAACAATTCAATTATCAATGTATTAACATTTAACATGAATTTGTCATTCACAAATTCTCTTTACAAACGGTGCTGCAGTGACACGACATTTGGATTACTTTATGAAGTACTTATGAAGTACTTTATGAGTACTTTATGAAGTACTTTTATGAGTATGTTTGGAAGTTTATGTTTGTGGTTCTGTTGCAGAGTATATCATTGGCTCCATGAGAATCATGAGGCCGGGACACGTCTACAAGGAACCTGGGAAAACTGCAGAACAAGCAGTTTACCGCAGCCCCCACTCGTAACGACAAAAACCCCAGGACGAGAAGAGACCGGTACAACACAACTACAAACATCAACTGCAAACACAACCACAACACTACAACACACACAAACACTACCACAACCCAACCAACCACAACACAAAACACAACACAACTAACAACACTATTACAAAACAACACAACTACAACTACAACACAACCAACAACACAAACACAACCAACTACAACACTATTACAACCAATAACAACTACAACACAACTCACAACACACCACTACACTACTACACCACAAACACACTACACACAACCACAACACAAACAACACACAACTACAACACAACCACAACACTACCGACACCTACAACACAATCACAACACAATCACAACACAAACACAACACAACTCAAACAACACACTACAAACCACAACACAACTACAACACGAAACTAGCAACCACAAACACAACTACAACACGACCAAAACAGAACCACAACCCCAGGACGAGAGAGAAGGTTCCAACATAACCACCAACACAACCACTACACTACTCACACATAACAACTACAACACAACCAAAAACAGAAACCAACAAACCCCCAGGACGAGAGAGACAGGTCAACTATAACCACAACACATACCACTACACTACTACAACCACAACACAACCTACAAACACAAACCAAACAGAACCAACAACCCCCAGGACCGAGAGAGACAGGTCCAACATAACCCAACACAACCACTACACTACTACATACTACAACACAACCACAACATCTACAACACAAAACCAACAACACTACTACAACACAACCAAAACAGAACCAACACCCCCAGGAACGAGAGAGACAGGTCCAACATAACCACAACAGAACACAAACAATAATAAACACAACCACAAAACAACCACTACACAATTATGTAGAGCTTGCAAATATAAATAAATGTAAAACTTGCCTTTTACAAGAGGTTATTTAATGAAATGTGAATCAAACTCTTTCTGACACTGTTTCCTAAAAATCTTACAAAGCTGTTTTCCGTAATTTAATCATTGAAACCAGAGGTACTGAAAACAGAGACAATCGACAGCAGAAGCAGATCTTTTTTCACAGACGAAAACTGGATGTTGAACTTACAAACATTTATCATATAACTGAATAATAATAATAATAACAAATAATAATAATAATAATAATAAAATTAAATAATAATATAACATTTCTTTCAGAATTCTCAGAGAAACAACCGACAATCAAGGTGAACGATTCTGAAGTTCAACGGATCAGGACGGAAGACGGCAATCGGAGTCCTGAGGTACAAATATATATTATAAATTAACTTTATTACTGAGTCCCTGAGGTACAATATATGATTATAAATTAACTTTAATTTACTGAGTCCTAGAGGTACAAATATATGATATAAATACTTTATTAACTGAGTTCCTGAGGTAACAAATATATGATTATAATAACTTTTATTACTGAGTCCCCTGAGGTACAAAATATATGATTATAAATAACTTTATTACTGAGTCCTGAGGTACAAATATATGATTATAAATAACTTTATTACTGAGTCCTGAGGGTAACAAATATATGAATTATGAAAAACTTTATTACTGAGTCCTGAGGTACAAATATAATGATTATAAATAACTTTATAACAAAATATTACTGATTGGACCAACCTGTAAGGTTCATAAATATTACTGGCTCTACACCAGTAAGGTTCATAAATATTACTGGACTGGACACCTGTAAGGTTCATAAATAATTACTGGCACTGGACACCTGTAACGGTTCATAAATATTACTGACTGGACACCTGTAAGGTTCATTAAAATATACTGGAACTGGACACCTGTTAAGGTTCAAAAATATTACTGGACTGGACACCTGAAGGTTCATAAATATTACTGGATTGGACTACCTGTAAAGTTTATAAATATACGGATTGGACACCTGTAAGGTTCATAAATATTACTGGGCTGTACACCTGTAAGGTTTATAAATATTACTGGACTGGACACCTGTAAGTTCAAATAATTAACTGGACTGGACACCATGTAAGGTTCATAAAATATTACTGGATGGACACCTGTAAAGTTCATAAATATACTGGACTGGACAACGTGTAAGGTTCATAAATATTACTGGATGAAGACTGGATACCTTAAGGTTCATAAATATTAACTGGACTGAACCCTGTAAGGTTCATAAATATTACTGACTGAACACCTGTTAAGTCATAAATATTACTGGACTGGATACCGTAAGGTTCATAAATATTCTGGACTGGACACCTGTAAGGTTCATAATAATTACTAGGACTGGACACCTGTAGGTTCATAAATATTACTGGGATTGGAACACCTGAGAAGTTCATAATATTACTGGACTGGACACCTGTAGGTTCATAATAAAATTTAAAACGGGGGAAACTGGATACCTTGTAAGGTCATAAATATTTACTGGACTGAACACCGTAAGGTTCAAAATATTACTGGACTGGACACCTGTAAGGTTCATAAATAATTCTGGACTGAAAACCTGTAAGGTTCATAAATATTAACTGGACTGAACACCTGTAAGGGTTCATAAATATTACTGGATGGAACCTGTAAGGTTCATAATTATTACTGGACTGAACACCTGTAAGGTTCATAATATTAACTGGACTGAGCACTTCTGTAAGGTTCATAAATAATTACTGGACTGGACAACCTGTAAGGTTCATAAATATTACTGGAACTGGAACACTGTAAGGTTCATAAATATTACTGGACTGGACACCTGTAAGGTTCATAAAAATTATGGACGGACACCTGTAAGACTATGGCCAAGGTCTGCCCCGGCTCACATCTCATTGGCTCTGCAGAAACAGGAGCCTCAGACAACAAACCAAGAACACCGTGTCCCAGGCCTAAACCTGCAATCATCACTTCCTGTGTGTGACGTCACTTCCTGTGTATGACGTCACTTCCTGTGTTGTGATTAACAGCCTGGTTCGCGGTGCACAGCGTCCAGAGAAACTACACCAATCGATGGTCAGCAGCGACAACATGGGCCTGGCCTCAGTCCTCATGGAACTGGACAAGACAGGGCCTTCCAGGAAGAGGTAACCACTACTACTCTACTACTACTACTAACTACTACTAATACTACTTACTGCTACTGCAAATACTATCTACAAATACACTAATACTGCAAATACTAAACTAACTAACTACTACTCTTCACTGCCCTAACCTGGTGTGTTTCTCTCTGTGTGTCTCCCTGGTCCAGGGTCCCTTCGTGGCCGGATTCTCCAGTTCGAACCTGGGAGACGTCACGCCCAACACAGGGGGCCCTACTGCGTCAACACGGGCCTGAAGTGTGACTACATCAATGGCTCCTGCCCCTGTAGAGGGGTAGAGAGCGACTATAACAGCTCCTGCCCTGTAGGGGGTAAGAAGAGCAACTATAACAGCTCCTGTCCTTAGGGGGGTAAGAGAGCAAACTATAACAGTCAATCAACAATGAATCAGTGGTTTTGTAAAGCCCAAATATCACAACAGGAGTTTCCTCACGCTGCACGAACCATTAAGGGCATAAAACCGAGCAGTAAATAAGACAGTGTAAAGTTCAGGTGAATCAAGATCCAGCAAACATAAAGTCCAAATGAGCGTCAGCAGTAGGTGGACGAGCGGCGCGGGTGTCCTGTCCTTAGACCTCCAGCACGGCAAAGGAAACTCAAAAACCCAGTGGGAGAACGAGAAATGGGGGAGACCACAGATGGAGGATCCACTCCCATGGACGGACAGGCTATAGAGACCCAGGGCCAAATGGAGTTCCCTGAAGCAGACGGGCCCCAAGATGAGGCCGTCCAAGTCCTTGTTGTCCAGTAGGCAGGGTTCCATTCAGGCCGGGTTCCTCGCTCGATCTAGACAAGAATTCCGAGGGGGAGTTGGGACAGGAACACCAAATGTGAATAGTAATGAAATAGTAATATATTGTTAATATAAACAGACCTACAGAAATAAATAATTAATTGTATCATAATAAGACAAAGTTTGCAGTATAGAAGAGGAAGAGGATAGAGCTCAAGTGTACAGTACTTCCCACAGCAGTTTTCTCCTAAGGCAGCTTTACTCAGGCTGTGGGTTAGAGCTTAACCTAACTGACCTGATCAAAGCTAATTCAAAGAGTACGTTTTTTATCTAGTCTTAATGTAGGGACTGTGTCTGCTTCTTTAACGTGAGCTGGATTTATCCATAAACAGGAAGCTTGAAGCTAAAGGCTCTTACTCCTACAGTGATGTTGGAGCTAAGGCTCTTCCTCCTACAAGTGATGTTGAGTTAAAGGCTCTTCCTCCTACCAGTGAATGTTGGAGCTAAATGGCTCTCCACCTACAGTGATGTTGGAGGCTAAAGGCTCTTCCTCCTACAGTGATTTGGAGCTAAAGGCTCTCTCCTACAGTGATGTGGAGCTAAAGGCTCTTCCACTACAGTGATTGTTGGAGCTAAAGGCTCTTCCTCCTACAGTGATGTTGGAGCTAAAGGCTCTTCTCTACAGTGAATGGTTTGGAGCCTAAGGCTCTTCCTCCTCAGTGATGTTGAGCTAAAGGCTTCTTACCTCCTACAGTGATGTTGGAGCTAAAGGCCTCTTCTCCTAACAGTGATGTTGGAGGCTAAAGGATCTTCTCCTACAGTGATGGAGCTAAAGGCCTTCCTCCTACAGTGATGTTGGAGCTAAGCCTCTTCCTCCACAGTGATGTTGGAAGCTAAGGCTCTTCCTCCTACAGTGAATGTTGGAGCTAAAGGCTCTTCTCCTACAGTGATGTGGAGCTAAAGGCTCTTCTCTTGAACAGTGATGTTGGAGCTAAAGGCTCTTCCTCCTACAGTGATGTTGGAGCTAAAGGCTCTTTCTCTGACAGTGATGTTGAGCTAAAGGCTCTTCCCTCTGACAGTGATGTTGGAAGCTAAAGGCTCTTCCACCTACAGTGAGTTGAGCTTAAAGGCTTTCTCCTACAGTGATTTTTGGGAGCCTAAAGGCTTTCCTCCTACAGTGATGTTGGAGACTGAGGAGTTGAGAGAGGAGTGCTCTGATTGGCGATATGGAACGATAGCGCTTTGGAGATAAGCAAGCCAAACCCTTTAATGGCTTTAATTGAGGAGCAGGGATTTTAAATTTGATTCTAAATTCACAGGAAGCCAATGGAGAGACTTTAGCAAGGTGTAATGTGTTCTCTTTCTTTGTACGCGGTTACCATCTTGCAGCTGCAATTTTTAACTAATTGAAAACTTTTAAGGAACTTTTTTAGGACACGCTGCTAGCAGGGAGTTAACAGTAGTCCAAGCCTTGATGAAACAAAGGCATGAATAAGTTTTCCCTGCATCACCTTAGGAGGATGTTTCGTATTTTAGCATGTTTGCGCAGGTGAAGACGCAATTTTTACAAGCCTGGTTTATATGTGTTTAAAAGAGAGTCTTGTCAAACAGAACTCCAAGGTTTTTTTACTGTAGAGCTCGTCGATACACTAACTTATCCAGGGAGATGATTCTGCTGAGATAGAGACTCTCTCAGTTTTTGAGGACCTAATATAATAACCTCGTTTTATCAGGTTAAGGAGGAGGTAATTTACAGTCATCCAGGTGTTTCATGGCTTTTAACGCAGGAATAAGCGTATCTAATTTATCCTGATGGTTCATTCATGGCAGATCCAGGTTAAAAACTCGTAACTGCAGTTCAGTTTTCCCCAAATCTAAAGCTTCTCAACCAACAGCCATAGCCAGAGTAACAGCTGTGTTGGTCACATTTCTGAGGCTTGTCAGCAGATCGCTGAAGGTATGTGACTGTCCTTCAGGTTTGTCTTATAGCGCTCAAATTTGCCTCCAGTTCAAAGCACGTCTTTCAAACGACTGGTGAGCTTCATTTTTGACGTTTTGTATCTTTGGTGTTTCAGACGAACAGTGTCAGACGTGGGGGCCTGGAGAAGACTGTTCGAGCAGCACCAGGATCATCGCAGAACATCTACCGGAAAACCAAGTCAGAACACAGACATGTACACGGAAAACGAAAGCTCCACAGGATTCAGTGTGGTATCCGTTGTATCTGGGACAGTCGACTCGGTGGCTCCCTCTTGTGGCTTCTAAAGAGGAAACACTTTCTCCAAAGACCGAGCTCTGAGGGTTGGAAGCTTTTTAGAAAAGTTAAACAAGAGTCTGATCAGTGGTATCTAGGACTGTGTACTTTGTGTGTAACTCATGTGTACTTGTGTGTACTCGTGTGTACTCGTGTGGTACTCAATGTGTATCGTGTGTACTTGTGTGTACTCGTGTGTACTCATGTGTACTCGTGTGTACTTGTTGTGTGTCCTCATGTTAACTTGTGTGTACTCGTGTGTACCGTGTGTACTCATGTGTACTCGTGTGTACTTGTACTCCAGGAGCTGTACAAGATGCAGTAGAAAGGAAGTAACAGGGCCGTTGCATTCGCTCATCAGTGGGTCGACATGAGCACGTCAGGGTGAAGAATCAACAACACACGGTACTACTTCAATCAGTATTTTAATACTCTAGTATTTACAACTGAGTAATAAAGTACTCTATATTAAAGTTTACTCTAGTATTAAAGTTACCTAGTATTAAGTTACTCTTCCTCAGGCGTCGACCTGTAAACCTGCTCTCGGACCAGTTTTTGCTGCAGGAACACAGAACGGAGGAGGATGACCTGAACTTTACTCAGGAAAGTACCTACAATACTACAATACTACAATACTACAATACTATAACTATATACTACTGCAATACTATGATACTACTGTTTACTAAAACCTCTACTACTCAGGTAAAGTAAATACAATACTAATACTACATGCAATACTATGATACTACTGTTACTAACCTCTACTTTACTCAGGGTAAAGTACAACAGATACTACAATACTACTGCAATACTATGAACTACGTTACTAAAACCCTACTTTACTCAGGGTAAAAAGTACTAAATACTAACAATACTACTGCAATATATGATACTAATGTTTACTAAACCTCTACTTTTACTCAGGGTAAATACTACAATACAACAAACTACTGCAATACTATGAACTAACTGTTACTAACCTCTACTTTTTACTCAGGGTAAAAGTACTACAATACTACAATACTACTCAATACTATGATACTACTGTTACTAAAACCTCACTTTTTACTCAGGTAATAGTACTACAATACTGAATAGCAACCAGTGTTGGCGAAAGTTACAGTTGTAAAAATGTATATTGTTTTTCAAGTTACACCGAGTTACGTTGGCAAATATAAGGTGAAAATGAGTAATGCCATAACAGTAGTGTTTTATTTGAAGGGGCTGGAAGCCTATATTAAAGTAGTGTTTTATGTTTGAAGGGGCTGGAGCCTAAATTAAAGTAGTGTTTTTATTTGAAGGGGCTGAGCCTATGTTAAAGTAGTGTTTTATTGAAGGGCTGGAGCCTATATTAAGTGTTGTTTAAATTTTGGAAGGGGCCTGGAGCTATATTAAAGTAAGTGTTTTATTATTGAAGGAATGGTCGGAGGGCGACCCGTTTTGGGACGGATCAGAGAGCACTAGGTGGGACCTCCGTCCAACGAGACCTGGCCTGTCACCGAACCCAAAACGCCATCCTGTTCACGACCGGAGAGGTACCCCCACACATTACTACAATGCTACTACTACCTATGAAACTCTACTACTGACTACTATGAACTCTACACTACTACTACTACTACTATACTCCTTACTACTACACTACTACTACACTACTACTACTACTAATACTACGTTAATAAGCTGCCTGCTTTCAGAGGTGACAGATCCAACCTCTGTGTTTTAAATTTAAGTGCATTATTGGGTCAATATTGTGTTATCATTGTGTGTTACTATTGTTGCATGTTTTGTGCAGATGTGTGGCCGTGCCCATGGCACCCAGACCATCATCGAACGTGCCAGATGATGGTGCTGGGATCTGTTGGCGATTGTGGCCGTTCCCAGGAGAAATCTAACGTGAGAAAAGAAACGCCTCGATAATAATGAAGTTGGATTTAGTTTCCGGGTCGAACATCTGCAGGTTTAAAGTTTCCCGTGGTCGAAAACAATCTTGCAGTAAGTTTCAATGGTCAAAACATCTGCAGGTTTAAAGTTTTAGTCATGCAGTTTTATCTTTTGTCTCATTTATTATATAATTGTTCTGCGGACTAAAATCAGACTTAATTTAGACCTGAAAATAAAACATAAAAATATACAAGTGAAACCGACAGCTTCTGTTTGTTTCAGGACGATGTCGGGAACGAAGGCTCGAGCGCCGTCAGACAGGTGAAGTGGCAGAGTGGTTAAGAGCCCCTCCTCACAGTTCCCCAAAACATGTGCAATAGCTCCTGACAGATGCTATGTTTCAGGAGCTCAGTCCCAACGGTGCGTTCGAGGACCTGCAGGTGGTGATCCGCCGCCTCAAGAACGTCTACAACGCATTACATCAACCACCTACGAGGAGTACCAGGTAAACCTACATCACCTACGAGGAGTACCAGGTAAACATACATCACCTACGAGGAGTACAGGTAAACATTTAAATCACCTACGAGGAGTACCAGGTAAACATTACATCACCGTTCCGTACGAGGAGTAACAGGTAACACTACATCACCTACAAGGAGTACAAGTAAACATGACATACCACCTTTACACACTCCCACACTTGGCAAGGCCAAGTTTAATTGTAGACACAATCATACACAAAGGCAATCTCAAAGTGCTTCACGCAAGTGCAGAAAAAAAATTACAAGGGAAAACAGATAAAATCAATAAACATCAACAAAGTGAACAATGACAGTAAAGGCAAGATTGCAGATGTTTCGCCTAGTCTGAGGCCTGTCCTCACATCCTCATGAAGACTGTTCCAATTGGAGCTTTAGCCTCAGCGTGTTTAAGTCCTGACTCTGGAACCACCAGGAGACCCCTCCCTGAATGGTTTCAATACGGCTCTAACATGTAGAGATGGACTTTGGTGCTAACCAGAAAAGACTGTAACAGCCAGAGCTGTTTTTAATTCATTCTCTGAGGACAGGAAGCAGTGCAGAGACCGGAGCACCTGACTATGTGGTCGTAATTTCCTGGTTCTTGTCAGACTGGAGCAGAGCGTCCTTGGATGTTCTGCAGCTCAAACAGCTGGTTTAAGAAAAAGGCCGTGAAGCAGTCCCGTTAACAAGTAGTCTAACCTGCTGGAGAAAATGCATGGAGAGTGTCTCTAAGTCTGGTTTTGACACATTTCCTCTGATCTTAAGCAATGTTCTTCAGATGGTAAAAGCTGAATGATGTTTATTGCTTTGATTGGCTGTTAAGTTCAGGTCTGAGTCCATGATTACTTCCACAGATTTCTAACCTGATTTTTGGTTTTTAGAGCGAGAACTCAAGGGACTGATAACACTTTGTCTTTGTGTCTGTGGACAAAGACAATGAATCCAGTTTGTCTGAGTTTAGTTTGAGAAAGTTGTTTTGCAATCCACAAACTGATCTGTTCGATGCAGTGACAGAGAGTATTAGCCATTCACCTGTTCAGTGACAGAGAGTAATCCTACAGACTCATGTTTCACCTGTATCAAGTGACGGAGTATCTACAGACCACCTGTAATCAGAGACAGAGGTACTACAGACTCAACCTGTATCAGAGACAAGAGATCTACAGACCCCATGTTACCTGTACAGTGACAGAGGAAGTATCTACAGGCCCATGTTCACTTCTGTATCAGTGACAGAGAGTACTACAAACTCACTGTATCAGTGACAGAGAAGTATCTACAGACTCACCTGTATCAGTGAAGAGAGTTATCTACAGACTCACCTGTACAGAGACAGAGAGTATCTACAGACTCACGTAATCAGAGACAGAGAGTATCTACAGACCCATGTTCACCTGTAATCATAGTGACAGAGAGTATCTACAGGCCGCATGTTCACTGAAATCAGTGACAGAGGTATCTACAACTCACCTGTATCAGTGACAGAGAGTATCCTACAGACCCATGTTCACCTGTATCAGGACAGAGAGTATCTACAGACCCATGTTCATCCTGTATCAGTGAAGAGAGTATCTATCAAGACCCAATGTTCACATACTCTTATCAGTTGACAGAGAGTATCTACAGACTCACCTGTATCAGTGACAGGAGAGTATCTTACAGACTCACCTGTATCAGTGACAGAGAGTATCTCAGACTCACCTGTATCAGTGAAGAGAGTATCTAGCAAGACTCAAACCTGTTCGAGACAGAGAGTATCTACAGGGCCCATGTTCACCTGTTCAGTGACAGAGCAGTATCTAACAAGACTCAAATGTTCACCTGTATCAGTGACAGAGAGATCTACAGACCCATGTTCACTGTAATCAGTGACAGAGAGTATCTACAAGGCTCACCTGTACAGAGACAGAGAGTATATACAGGCCCTGTTCACCCTGTACAGTGGACAGAGAGTATCTACAGGCCCATGTTCACCTGTATCATGACAGAGAGTATCTACAGACTCATGTTCACACCTGTATCAGTGACAGAGAGTATCTACAGACCCATGTTCACCTGTATCAGTGACAGAGAGTATCTAAACTCACCTGTATCAGAGACAGAGAGTATCTAACCAGGCCCATGTTCACCTGTATCAGTGAACAGAGAGTATCTACAAACTACCTGTATCAGTGACAGAGAGTATCTCAGACTCACCTGTATCAAGTGACAGAGAGGTATCTACAGACTCACCTGTAATCATGACCAGAGAGTATCTACAGACCTCATGTTCACACTGTATCAGTGACAGAAGAGTATCTACAGGCTCAACTGTATCAGTGACAGAGAAGTATCCTACAGGGCCCTGTTCCCACCTGTTATCAGTGACAGAGGTATCTACAGGCTCACCCTGTATCATGACAGAGAGTATCTACAGGCCCATGTTTTCACCTGTATCAGTGACAGAGAGTATCTACAGTGCCCATGTTCACCTGTATCAGTACAGAGAGTATCTACATTACCCATGTTCACCTGTATCAGTGACAGAGAAGTATCTTACAACCATGTCACCTGTAATCAGTGGACAGAAGAGTATCTACAGGCCCAAATGTTCACCTGTATCAGTGACATGAGAGTATCTACAAGGCTCACCTGTATCAGTGACAGAGAGTATCTACAGGCCCATGTTCACACTGAATCAGTTGACAAGGAGAGTATCTACAGACCCATGTTACCTGTATCATGAACAGAGGTATCTACAAGACTCAGTTCACCTGTATCAGTGACCAGAGAGTATCTACAGACGCATGTTCACCTGTATCAGTGACAGAGAGTAATCTACAGACCACCTGTATCAGTGACAGAGAGTATCTACAGACCTCATGTTCACCTGTATCAGTGACAGAGAGTAATCTACAGGCCATGTCACCTGTATGCAGTGAACAGGAGTATCACAGACTCACCTGTATCAGTGACAGAGAGTATCTACAGACTCATTTCACCTGTATCAGTGACGAGAGTATCTAACAGACTCCTGTACAGTGACAGAGAGTATCTACAGGACTCATGTTCACCTGTATCAGTGACAGAGAGGTATCTACAGATCATGTTCACCTGTATAGTGACAGAGAGTATTACAGACTCATGTTCACCTGTATCATGACAGAGAGTATCTACCAGACTCATGTTCACACTGTTATCAGTGACAGAGAGTATCTACAGACTCATGTTCACCTGTATCAGTGAAGAAGAGTATCTACAGGCTCACCTGTATCAGTGACAGAGAGTATCTACAGACTCATGTTCACACTGTAATCAGTGGACAGAGAAGTATCTACAGACCATGTTACCTGTATCAGTGGACAGAGAGTATCTACAGACTCACCTGAATTCAGAGACAGAGAGTATCTACAGGCTCCATGTTGCACCTGTTCGTGACAGAGAAGTAATCTACAGACCCATGTTCACTCTGTATCAAGTGACAGAGAGTATCCTACAGACTCATGTTTCACCTGTATCAGTGACAGAGAGTATCCTACAGACCCATGTTCAACCTGTACAGTGACAGAGAGTATCCTACAGGCCCATGTTCACCTGTATCAGTGACAGGAGAGTATCTACAAGACTCATGTTCACCTGTATCAAGTGCAGAAGAGTATCTAACAGACTAATGTTCGCCTGTACAGTGGACGAGGAGTATCTACAAACTCACACTGTATCAGTGACAGAGAGTATCTACAGACTCACCTGTACAGTGACAGAGAGTAATCTACAAACGTCACCTGTATCAGTGACAGAGAGGTATCTACAGACTCACCTGTATAGTGAAGAAGAGTATCCCTACAAGTCTCAAATTGTTCACCTGTTCAGTTGACAGAGAGTATCTACAGTCTCATGTTCACCTGTATCAGTGACTAGAGAGTATCTACAGGCCCATGTTCACCTGTATCAGTGACAGAGAGTAAATCTACAAGACTCATGTTCACCTGTATCAGTGACAGAGAGTATCTACAGGCCCCATGTTCACCTGTATCAGGACAGAGAGTATCTACAGACTCACTGTATCAGTGACAGAGAGTCATCTACAGGGCCCATGTTCACCTTTATCAGTGACAGAGAGTACTACAGCATGTTCACCTGTATCAGTGACAGAGAGTACTACAGACCCATTTCACCTGTATCAGTGACAGAGAGTATCTAAGACTCATGTTCACCTGTATCAGTGACAGAGAGTATCTACAGACCATTGTTCACCTGTATCAAGTGAACAGAGAGTATCTACAAGGCCCATGTTCACCTGTATCAGTGCAGAGAGTATCTACGCTCTGTTCCCTGTATCAGTGACAGAGAGTATCTACAGACTCATGTTCACCTGTATCAGTGGACAGAAGTATCTACAGGCCCATGTCACCTGTACAGTGACAGAGAGTATCTTACGGCTCCAAACATGTATCAGTGACAGAGAGTATCTACAGCCAATGTTCACAGCTGTAATCAGTGACAGAGAGTATCTACAGCTCAACTGTATCAGTGCAAGAGAGTAATCTACAGGCCTGTTCACCTGTATCAGTGGACAAGAGAGTATTACAAGACCACCTGTATCAGTGACAGAGAGTATCTACAGACTCATGTTCACCTGTATCAGTGACAGAGAGTATCTAACAGACCACCTGTATCAGAGACAGAGAGTATCTACAGACTCATGTTCACCTGTATCATGACAGAGAGTACTACAAACTCACCTGTATCAATTGTGACAGAGAGTATCTAACAAACTCATGTCACCTGTAATGCAAGTGACAGAGAGGTATCTAACAGTCTCATGTTCACCTGGTATCAGTGGACAGAGAGTATCTACAGGCCCATGTTCACCTTACTCAGTGACAGAGAGTATCTACAGGCCATGTTCGCACTGTATCAGTGACAGAGAGATCTACAGACTATGTTCGCATGTATCAGTGACAAGAGAGTATCACTACAGGCCCATGTTCACCTGTAATCAGTGACAGAGAAGTATCTAACTCAATGTCACTGTATCCAGTGACAGAGGAGATCTACAAACTAGTTTCACCTGTATCAGTGACAGAGAGTATCTACAAACTCATGGTCACCCTGTATCAGTGACAGAGAGTACTACGCCCATGTTTCACCTGTACAGTGACAGAGGTAATTACAGACCCATGTTTCACTCTGTATCAGTGACAAGAGTATCTACAGACTAATGTTCGCACTGTATCAGTGCAGAGAGTATCTACAGACTAATGTTTCGCCTGTATCAGTGACATGAGAGTATCTACAGACTCACCTGTACAGTGACAGAGAGTATCTACAGGCCCATGTTCACCTGTATCAGTGAACAGAGAGTATCTACAAGACTCACCTGTATCAGTGACAGAGAGTATCTCAACTCATGTTCACCTGTACATGACAGAGAAGTATCTACAGTCTCATGTTCACACTTATCAGTGACAGAGAGTATCCTACAGACTCACCTGTATCAGTGGACAGAGAGTAATCTACAGGCCCATGTTCACCTGTATCAGTGACAAGAAAGGAGTATCTACAAACCATGGTCACTCTGTATCAATGAGAGGAGTACACAGACTACCTGTATCATGACATGAGAGTATCTACAGACGCCATGGTTCACACTGTAGTCATGACAGAGAGTATCTAACAAGACCACCTGATCAGTACAGAAGTATCTACAGAATCACTGTATCAGTGACAGAGAGTATCTACAGAACTCCACCTGTATCAAGTGACAGAGAGTATCCTACAGACTCACCGTATCAGTGACAGAGGAGTATCCTACAGAACCCATGTTCACCTGTATCAGTGACGAGAGTATCTACTAACAGACTCACCTGTAATTAGTAACAAAAGAGAGTATCTACAGACCCATGTTACTGTATCAGTGAAGAGAGTATCTAACAGCCCGGTTCACCTGTATCAGTGAACGAGAGAGTATGCTACAACACTACCTGTATCAGTGACAGAGAGTATCTACAGGCCATGTTCACTGTATCAGTGCCAGAGAGTTTCTACAGACCAGTGTTTCGCCTTTAATCAGTGACAGAGAGTATCTACAGACTCATGTTCACCTGTATCAGTGACAGAGAGTATCTACAAGGCTCACCTTGATCAGTGACAGAGAGTACTACAGACTCATGTCACCTGTATCAATGACAAGAGAGTATTACAGACTCACCTGTATCAGTGACAGAGAGTATCTACAGGGCTCACTGTATCAGTGACAGAGAGTATCTACAGACTCAGTTTCACCTGTATCAGTGACAAGAGAGTATCTACAGGCTCACCTGTATCAGTGACAGAGAGTATCTACTACAGACCCATGTTCACCTGATCAAGTGACAGAGAGTATCTAACAGGCCATGTTCACCTTATCAGTGACAGAGTATCTACAGACCCATGTCACTGCTGTATCAGTGACAGAGAAGTATCTACAGACTCATGTTCACGCTGTTATCAGTGACAGAGGAGTATCTACAGACGGCCATGTTCACCCTGTACAGTAGACAGAGAGTACTACAGGCGCCGCATGTTCACCTGTACAGTGACAGAGAGTATCTACAGACCCATGTTCACCTGTATCAAGTGACAGAAGTATCTACAGGCCCATGTTCACCTGTACAGTGGACAGAGGTATCACATGCCCATGTTCACGACTGTATCAGTGACAGAGAGTATCTACAGGCCATGTTCACCTGGCCGTCAGTGACACGTAAGATCTGAGTGTCACTGCGTAGTGGGTACGACACATTGTTGCTGTTTAAGTAGCTGACCCATGAAGCATGTACAAGTTGAATAAGAAGGGTCCCAAGATTGACCCCTGGGGGACTCCACAGGTCAAATGGAAATTTTGTCTGAGACACAGTTGCCAATTTGGACAATACGTCCTAATCCCCTCCGAGATAGGACTTGAACCAGTTTAAAGAGCAGTAACCAGAGATTCCCACCCAGTTTTCTAACGCTGTGAAGGTAAATCCCGTGGTACGCACTGTGTCAAACGGCAGCGCTCAGGTCCAGCAGAACTAAAACTGAGACCTTACCCTGCGTTGGTGTTCATAAGAATCTCATTTTGTCACCTTGATCAGAGCTGTCTCAGTGCCTGTGGTTGGGGCCTAAATCCTGACTTGGAAAGTATCAAACCATTGTTAGATAGGAGAAAGTAAGTGAGCTGTTTGATATTACTCTCTAGAACTTTTCCTAAGAACGGTAAGTTGATATGGGCCGGTAGTTTGTTCAGTACCTTGGGATCAAAGGCCTGCTCTTCCTTTAAGAAGAAGGCTAATGACCGCGTTTTCGCCTTTGGAATGCTCCCAGTCCTCAAATGAGATTTAACTAACTGAACAAGTTGTGGTAGCAACTGGCAGCACAGACTTCAGAAATCTAGTGGTATTCAGTCAAGGCAGCATGTACATGACTCCAGACCGGAGATAATCTCTTCGATTGTTTTGTCAGTAACAGGAGTGAAATGTGTTAGCTCAAGGTGTCTAGCTGGTGGGCAGGGTTGCTATTGTGTTGTGGAAATAATGGCATTTTTAAATGCCTTGAACTTTATCATAAAATTTGCAAACTCATTGCACTTAGATGTAGAGATTGAGTTCTAAGGGCAGTGAAACTGGAGGTTAGTTAACTGTTTACTGTGGAAAACAGAACACAGAAATGTTTCTGCGCAGTTTGCGAATGATTTTAGAGAAGTATTTCTCCTTCTCCAGCAAATCTGTTTTGAACTCAACAAAGCACTTCTTTGTATATCTCACAATGAACCATGGAGCTTTTGATTGCGCCTTTCCTTTCGGCTTTTTCGGCACTCCCTTTCTGTGCCCTGACCGAATCTTACTCTCCAAGGTGCTTTTGTATATTGTTAACCATTTTTTTCTGACAGGAGCATAGTATTCTTTACAGACTACATCTATTAACAGGACTCGCTTACAGACCCTACACTTTCAGACTCGAACTTTACAGACGTCACACTTTACGATCCAACTTTACAGACATCCGCACGTTACTACGAACTTTAAGAACTCGCACTGTACAACAGAGTCAACAATTTACAGACCTCATTTACAACTCGACTTTACAGAATAGTGACTTTCAGATCACATCTTATTGACTCCCACTTTAAACAGACTCCTTTAACGACTCGCACTTTCATCAGACTCGACTATTACAGACTCACAACTTTTAAAGACTGTCGCTTTACAGACTCCGCACTTTACAGACTCACACTTACAGACTCCACACTTTCAAGACTCGCACTTTAACAGACTCCGAGTATTAAGATCACACTTAAAGACTCCAGGACTTTAACAGACTACATTTACAGACTCTCACTTGCTCAGACTCACACTTTAATCAGAAACTCGCATTTACGACTCCGTACTTTAACAAGACTACCACACTTTTACAGGATCCACATTTAAGACTCGGACTTTAGCAGCTCACTAACTTTCGACTCCAACTTTACAGAATCCGCGACTTTACAGACTCACACTTACAGACTCGTCTTTACAGACTCATACACTTACAGAATTCGCACTTACAGACTGCACACCTTACAGACTCCATTTAAGGACTCGCCACTTACAGACTGCGCATTTATAGAACTCGACTTTATCAGACTCCCACACTGTTACGACTCGACTTACAGATCGCACTTTACAGAATCCAATTTACAGACTCCGCACTTTACAGACTCCGCACTTTACAGACTCCCCACTTTACAGACTCCGCACTTTACAGACCCGCACTTTACAGAACTCCACACTTTACAGCTCTCACACTGTTAATCAGACTGCCGACTTTACAGACTCGACTTACAGACTCGCATTTAATCAGACTCGATACTCTTATCAGACTGCAACATATGTACAGACTCGCACTTTAACAGACTCGCACTTTACAGACTCGCACTTTACAGACTCGCACTTTACAGACTCGCACTTTAACAGACTCACACTTTACAGATCTTCATTTTTTTATTGACTTACTTATATTATCTGACTCTCTTCTTATACTTCGCACTTTACGATTTCTTCCGCTTTTATATGACTCCACTTTAACAGACTCGGCACTTTTACAGACTCGCACTTTACAGACTCGCACTTACAGACTCGCACTTTACAGAACTCCGCACTTTACAGACTCCGCCTTTACAGACTCCCACTTAACATGATTCGCACTTTACAACTTCCGCACTTTACAAGACTCACAACTTTACAGACTCCAACACTAGATCAACTTTACAGCTCACACTTCGACTGACACTTCAGGACTCCACACTTTACAGACTCAGCACTTTAAAGCGCTTTCCACTCGACACTTCTACAGACTCGCACTTTACAAGACTAAACTTGTACGAGTCGACTTTACAAGACTCGCACATTTATAGACAGCGCGATTTACAGCTAGCGATTTACGACTCCGCATTACAGAACTCACACTTTAACAGACTAAATTTACGACTCGCATTTACAGACTCCGATGACTTTACAGACTCGCACTTTACAGAGATGCATACTTTAAAGACTCCGCACTTTACAGACTAACTTTAGCGAATCAACACTTTAAGACATACGCCTTTCAGACTCCACTTTACAGACTCCGTCACTTTAAGATCAACTTACAGGACTCGCATTGTACAGACTCGCTTTTACAGACTCGCATTACTTACAGACTCGCAACTTTACAGATCCCTTTACAGACTGACTTTACAGACTGCAATTGTACAGACTCACACTTTACAGACTCACACTTTACAGACTCCGCCTTTATAGACTCCGAATTTACAGACTCAGCATTTAACAGACTGCATTTTAGAGACTGGCATTGTAACAGACTTCGCACTATACGACTCACGACCTTCGCACTTTACAGACTCCGCACTTTACAGACTCACACTTTTACAGACTCCGCACTTTACAGACTCACACTTTACAGACTCCGCACTTTGCAGACTCCACTAAGACTCCGCACTTATCGACTCCGCAATTTACAGACTCACCTTTACAACTCGGCACTTTACTAGATCACACTTTACAGAACTCCGCCTTTACAGAGAATCGCACTTTTAGACACCCTTTAACGACTCCACTTTCAGATCACTTTACGACTCCGCACTTAACGACTCGCATTTAAGACTCGACTTACAGACTCAAACTTTTTACATAGACTCCGCAATTATACAGACTCACACTTTACAGATCCGCCTTTACGATCACACTTCAGAATCGCATTCTTTCAGACTGGGCACTTTTACAGACATCACTTTCAAGACTGCCGCTGTTACAGCTCCGGCACTTTCGACTCCACACTTTTCAGACTCAATT
>VHKM01001337.1:0-43059 GCA_007210695.1 Neogobius melanostomus
GTTCCTCCTCTGTCTCTCTCTTGTCTCCTCCTCTGTCTCCTCCTCTGTCCTCCGTTCCTCCTGTTCCTCTCCCTGTCTCTTCCTCTGTCTCTCACTGGTCCCTCCTGTTCCTCTCTTGTCCCTCTCTGTCTCTTCCTCTGTTTCTCTCCTGTCCCTCCTCTGTCCCTCTCTGTTCCCTCTGTCCTACCTCTGTCTTCCTGCTGTTTCCCTTGTCCCTCCCTCTGTTCCTCCCTCTGTCCCTCTCTGTTCTCTCTGTCCTCTCTGTCCCTCCTCTGTTCTCCTCTGTCCCTCCTCTGCTCTCCTGTCCTCCTCTGTCCCTCCTTGTCTCCTTGTCCCTCCTCTGTCCTCCTCTGTCCCTCTTGATTCCTCCTCTGTCCCTCTCTCTGTACTCTCCTGTTCCTCCTCTGTCCCCCTCTGTCTTCCTTCTGTCTTCCTCTGTCCCTTCCTCTGTCTCCTGTTTCCTCCTCTGTCCCTCCTCTAGTCTCTCCTCTGTTCCTCCTCTGTTCCTCTCTGTCCCTCCTGTCTCCTTCTGTCCCTCCTCTGTCGCCTCCTCTGGTCCCTCCTCTGTTCCTCCTCTGTTCCTCCTCTGTCCCTCCTCTGGTCCTCCTCTGTCCTCCTCTGTCCCTCCTCTGTCCCTCCTCTGCTCCCTCCTCGTGTCCCTCTGTTCCTCCTCTGTCCTCCTCGTGTCCCTCCTGTCCCTCTCTGTCCCTCCTCTGTTCCTCCTCTGTCCCTCCTCTGTTCCTCCTGCTGTTTCCTCCTTCTGCCCTTCCTCTGTCCCTCCTCTGTCCCTCCTCTGTTTCCTCTCTGTCCCTCCTCTGTTCCTCCTCTGTCTTCTGTTCCTCCTCTGTCCCTCCTCTGTCCCTCCTCTGTTCCTCTCTGTCCCTCCTCTGTTCCCTCTCTGTTCCCCTCTGTCCCTCCTCTGGTCCCTCCTCTGTCCCTCCTCTGTCTCTCCTCTGTTCCTCCTCTGTCCCTCCTCTGTTCCTCCTCTGTCCTCCTCTGTCCCTCCTCTGTTCCTCTCTGTCCCTCCTCTGTCCTCTCCTCTGTTCCTCCTCTGTCCTCCTCTGCTCCCTCCTCTGTCCCTCCTTTTCCTCCTCTGTCCTTCCTCTGTCCTCCTGCTTCCTCCTCTGTCTCTCCTCTGTCCCTCCTCTGTCTCTCCTGTTCCCCTTGTCTCTCCTGTTCCTCCTCTGTCCCTCCTCTGTCCCTCTCGTCCCTCCTCTGTCCCTCCTGTCCTCCTCTGTCCCTCCTCTGGCTCTCCTCTGGTCTCTCCTGTCCCTCCTCTGTCCCTCTCTGTCCCTCCTCTGTCCCTCCTCTGTTCTCCTCATGTCCCTCCTCTGTCTCTCCTTGTCCCTCCTCTGCTCCCTCCCTCTGTTCCTGGCCTCTGGTCCTCCTTACTGTCTCTCCTTGTCCCTCCTCTGTCTCTCCTGTTCCTCCTCTGTCCCTCCTCTGTCTTATCCTCTGTCTCTCCTCTGTCCCTCCTCTGTCTCTCCATGTTCCTCCTTGTCCCTTCCTCTGTCTCTCCTCTGTCCCTCCTCTTGTTCCTCCTCTTCCCTCCTCTGTCTCTCCTGTTCCTCCTCTGTCCCTCCTCTGGTCTCTTCCTCTGTCCCTCCTTGTTCCTCCTCTGTCCCTCCCTCTGTTCTCTCCTGTCCCTCTCTGTTCCTCCTCTGTCCCTCCTCTGTCTCTCCTGTTCCTCCTCTGTCCCTCCTCTGCTCTCCTCTGTCCCTCCTCTTGTTCCTCCTCTGTCCCTCCTCTGTCTCTCCTGTTCCCCTCTGTCCTCCTCTGTCCCTCCTCTGTCCCTCCTCTGTTCCTCCTCTGTCCCTCCTCTGCTCTCCTGTTCTCCTCTGTCTCTCCTCTGTCCTTCCTCTGTACCTCCTGTTCTCCTCTGTCCCTCCTCTTGTCCCTCCTTCTTGTTCCTCCTCTGTTCCTTCCTCTGTCCTCCTCTGTCCCTCCTCTTGTCCCTCCTCTGTCCCTCCTCTGTCCCTCCTTCTGTCCTCCTCTGTTTCCTCCTCTTTCCTCCTCTGTCCCTTCCTTCTGCTTCCTCCTCTGTTCCCTCCTCTGTTCCTTCCTCTGTTCCTCCTCCTGTCCTCCTCTGTCCCTCCTCTGTCCCTCCTCTGTTCCCTCCTTCTGTCCCTCCTCTGTCCCCCTTGTCTCTCCTGTTCCTCCTCTGTCCCTTCCTCTGTCCCTCCTCTGTTTCCTCCTCTTGTCCCTCCTCTGTCCCTCCTCTGGTTCCTCCTCTGTCCTCCTCTGTCCCTGCTCTGTCCCTCCTCTGTCTCTCCTCTGTTTCCTCCTCTGTCCCCCTCTGTTCCTCCCTCTGTCCTCCTCTGTCCCTCCTCTGTTCCTCTATGTCCCTCCTCTGTCCCTTCCTCTGCTTCCTCCTCTGTCCCTCCTCCTGTCCCCTCCTCTGTCCCTCCTCTGTCCCTCCTCTGTCCCTCCTCTGTCCTCCTCTGTTTCCTCCTCTTGTCCCTCCTCTGTCCCTCCTCTGTCTCTCCTGTTCCTCCTCTGTCCCTCCTCTGTCCCTCCTCTGTTCCTACCTCTGTCCCTTCCTCTGTCCTCCTTGTTCCTCCTCTTGTCCCTCTCTGTCCCTCTCTGTCTCCTCTGTCTTCTCCCTGTCCTCCTCTGTCCCTCCTCGTTCCTCTCTGTCCCTCCTTCTGTCCCTCTTGTTCCTCCTCTGTCCCTCTCTGTCCTCCTCTGTTGTCCTCCTCTGTCCCTCCTCTGCCCTCCTCTGTCCCTCCTGTTCCTCCTCTTGTCCCTCCTCTGTCCCTCCTTGTTCCTCCTCTGTCTCTCCTCTTCTTCTCTGTCTTCTCTGTTCCCTCTGTCTCTCCTGTCCTCCTCTTGTCCTCCTCTGTCCCTCCTCTGTCCCTCCTCTGTCCCTCCTGTTCCTCTCTGTCCCCTCTGTCTTCCTCTGTCTCTCCTAGTCCCTCCTCTGTCCCTCCTCTGCCCTCCTCGTGTCCCTCCTCTGTTCCTCCTCTGTCCCTCCTCTGTCTCTTCTGTCCTCCTCTGTCCCTCTTGTTCCTCCTCTGCCCTCTCGCTCTTCCTGTTCCTCCTCTGTCCCTCCTCTGTCTCTCCTCTGTCTCTCCTCTGTCCCTCCTCTGTCTCTCCTGTTCTCCTCTGTCCCTCCTCTGTCTTCTCCTTGTTCCTCCTTCTGTCCTCTCTGTCCTTCCTGTTTCCTCCTCTGTCTCTCCTCTGTCCTCCTCTGTCCCTCCTGTTCCTCCTCTGTCCCTCCTCTGTCCCTCCTCTGTCCCTCCTCTGTCCCTCCTTCTGTCCCTCCTCTGTCCCTCCTGTTCTCCTCTGGTCCCTCCTCTGTCCCTCCTCTGTCCCTCCTCTGTCCCTCCTCTGTCCTCCTCTGTTCCTCCTCTGTTCCTCCTCTGTCTCTCCTCTGTCCCCTCTCTGTCCCTCCTGTTCCTCCTCTGTCCCTCCTCTTGTCCCTCCTCTGTCCCTCCTCTGTCCCTCCTCTGTCCCTCCTCTGTTCCTCCTCTGTTCCTCCTCTGTCTCTCTCTGTCCCTCCTCTGTCCCTCCTGTTCCTCCTCTGTCCCTCCTCTGTCCCTCCTCTGTCCCTCCTCTGTCCCTCCTCTGTCCCTCCTCTGTTCCTCCTCTGTTCCTCCTCTGTCCCTCCTCTGTTCCTCCTCTGTCCCTCCTCTGTCCCTCCTCTGTCCCTCCTCTGTCCCTCCTCTGTTCCTCCTCTGTTCCTCCTCTGTCCCTCCTCTGTTCCTCCTCTGTCCCTCCTCTGTTCCTCCTCTGTTCCTCCTCTGTCCCTCCTCTGTCCCTCCTCTGTCCCTCCTCTGTTCCCTCCTCTGTCCCTCCTCTGTCCTCTCCTCTGTCTCTCTCTCTGTTCCTCCTCTGTCCCTCTCTGTCCCTCCTCTGTTCCTCCTCTGTCCTCCTCTGTCCCTCCTCTGTCCCTCCTCTGTCCCTCCTCTGTCCTCTCCTCTGTTCCCTCCTCTGTCTCTCCTCTGTTCCTCCTCTGTCCCTCCTCTGTCCCTCCTCTGTCCCTCCTCTGTCCCTCCTCTGTCCCTCCTCTGTCCCTCCTCTGTCCTCCTCTGTCCCCTCCCTCCTCTCCCTCCTCTGTCCCTCTCTGTCCCTCCTCTGTTCCTCCTCTGTTCCTCCTCTGTCCTCCTCTGTTCCTCCTCTCTCCCTCCTCTGTCCCTCCTCTGTCAGTAAAGTCTGCTGTAGTTCAGGGCGTGTCCAGCAGGGGGAGCCACACTCAAACTAAACGCTCTGGCTGCTCTGACTCTTTCTCGCTCATGTCCAAGTTGACACAAAACAGAACAAAGCTCATTTTTACACAAATGGCATTTCAACAAATGGTTTACAAATGACTGTTTGATTTTCATTTTGCATCAGTGACATAAGTGTAAACATAGAAGTCATATTTTTATCTCCACAACAACTTGAGCGTTGGAACATTCAAACAGTAAATGAAAAGTGGTTAGTTTACAATAAGCACATTTTCTATCAACTCCCTCATAACGTCATTACAAGTCTTTCAATTATAAATGGCGTCTGTAGGAGAAACAGTCCTGATCAAAAGTTTCAAATCACATTTTGCACGAGTGGATCTGAAGGTTCCAAACAGAAGTTCAATCTGCAACAAGAAGAAAAAAGCTTTTATAGTTCAGCACAAATAAAGTGAGTGTGTTTTGCAGCTGATCAAAGGTTTAGGAGCACATGTCTTTAAAAGCTCATTTTCTCTCAGGTATTCACACTTTCATGACTTTGCCCTGATGCAAAGCTTTAGATGCTGTTTGGGTTGTTGACTTTTCAATCAAAGCTTTACTCATTTCTTTTGTCTCTCTCACATTTCTTCTTGTTGCAGATTGAACTTCTATTGTGATATTTTTTGCCATTTTTCAACTGGCCTTAAACGTTCGATCTGGATTCTCACACCAAAGATACTTTTCTAGTTTGAAATAAAGTGTTCAATTCCACAGAAACATCAGCGTTTGTGTAAGAACTGGTCCTAGGTTTGGTGATTTCCTGAGTGCGGCCTTACCCAAATCTAAAAGCTTCTTACAACCTATAGGCCAGTGTAACGCCTCATTTGAAAGCTAAGAACTACAACCTGCGTTGTCACTTCTTTGTTGCGTTTTCCTCCTCATTTACGCCTCATTTTCGTGGCTCTTTTTGACGCTCTTTTCAGAAAGCTTTTAGATTTGGGTAAAGCCTGGATAATAACTGGAGAAAATGTGCTGGGTTCAGCTGGGGGTTTAGAGGTTTCACTTTAGGGGAGAGTGGGGTGAGATGAACCAGCCTTACATTTTGAAAATAAAACATTTGTATTTCATGTGAGATTATAGGTCGGCTCTTTACATGATTTGAACTTGTAAATAACCCACTTTTTATCAAACTAAATGATTTTCACGACTCAAAGTGAATTTTCCGCCTTAAAACAAAAAGGTCAATTTTTTCCCTCATGTCGGTCACTGTGTTTGGTGTAAAAGCAGATTCAAGTTTAGGCAGATTTCCTCTTAAATAAACACAACTCTCTTGGTGTTTTCAAAGAAGAATAATGTGGTAAATTGAGCCTCTGCTCCAGAAGAAACAACGAATAACAAACTACGGAACATTTTAATGTACAATTCTTTTTTATTTTTTAGATCAAATTTTATTGGTTTGTGCATCTTTTCAGTTTACACTTCATTTCCATATGCAGCACAGTTTTTGTGTTTTTTCCCCTCACCCTTTGTGATAATGGCTCAGTTATGCACAGTACGTTTGCATGAACAGTTTAAAGTGGAAAAAAATATATTTATATATATACAGAAAAAAAATGTATGTAGAATTCTATAGTTTTGTTTATTGGTGCTTCTGGGTCAACAGAGATAAACAAATTAAAATTAATATTACATTAAATTATTTGTGGTGGGTTTTGCCAACATGTCATAATCTACAGGTTAGGAATGAAAAGAAAAATATTTATTATAATATTTTTTCTTGAATAAAATTGCTAATGTGAAACAGTAAAATGTAAAGATAAGACTTTAATGTTTGTGTCAATTTCAGCTTTAAATCCGGTGGTTCAACTTCCCCCTGGGGTAAAATGAGCCACAAGACACTTTTTTTACCAACATCTTTAAAACCAAATATTCCAGACACATTTTGAAGAAGCAAACAACTAGAAATCCTCCCAAATCTGTGTAAATAGTAAAATGTTGTCTCTATTTCTGGTGTTTTGACAGAATAAGCACCAAAGCAGAAGTGTCTCCCCTCCCTCTCCCTGCTCTGATGACAGGTTTAGTAACATGTGAGAGTTGTTTTGAGTCCGTTTGTAGGAGTTGATGTGACAGAAACATGAGTGTATTTGTGACGTTCAGCTCTAACAGCCCGTGGTCACATGAGCGGCCGCTGCTGTGGGACAAAGCGTCTGGTGCCCGGAGCGTTTTCACACACAGCATTTGCATGAGAAAGGCCTGAGCGGAGGACAAGAGCTCTCTGCTGTCACACACTCTGAGCACCCGCACCATGGACAGCCCCCAGAGCACCCAGAGCACCTTCCTGTACTTCGCCTACGGGAGCAACCTGCTGAAGGAGCGGCTGCAGCTGAAGAACCCCTCGGCCACGGTGCACTGCGTCGCCAAACTCAAGGTACGGCCCCCTCCAGCCGCCGCGTGCAAGTGTCTGTGACCAAACCAGAGTCAAACTAAAGTGTCTGTGCACATGTTGTTAAAGAGTGGAATGAAAACAAAGGAAATGACCAGATTTGGATTACAGCCTTTCCTGCTACACGTGGATACCAAACATGTCAGTATTTGTGAATGAATAAGCGTGGGAAAGACCAGGGAGCCACACAGACATGTTGGAGGACATTTTACAAATGTTTCTTTATTGCCCATTCACATTGTGTGTGTGGTGGTGTGTGTGTGTGTGTTGTGTGTGTGTGTGTGTGTGTGTGTTGTGTGTGTTGTTTGTGTGTGTGAGCTGAACTGAAGGAGAGAGAGGAACACATTTCATAAACATTTCTTTAAAGTTCTGGGAAAAGACCAGTGGTGGAAGAAGTACTTGATATTCTTACTTAAGTGATTATCTGATAAAATCTTTACTTAAGTAAAAGTACAAAAGTATGTATTGTAAAATGTACTTTATGAGGAAAAAGTAAAAGTATTTAAGAGTTTAATGTGCAGGATTTTTATCATTTGAATCAAACCAGGTCTAAAGGAGTAAACCACAAAACCAGGTCTAAACTGGGACTAAACCAGTTCATTATAAAGAGGTCACTTTGAAAATAAAATACTTTAACCCAATTTAAAAATGTATTGGAGTAGAAAGTACAGACACAGGCTTTAAAATGTAGTGAAGTAAAAGTAAAAAGTATTCATCATAAAATGTACTTAAGTAAAGTAAAGGTACCTATAATTTGTACTTTTTACTTTGGTACTTTCCAACATTGACAAAGACATTTCCAGAGTTAAAGGTCACGTGTCCTTTATTCTTTGATATTTCAGTTCAGACCTACATCACCAGCAGCAAACACCAGGAAAACAAATATCAGACAAAAACAAGATACTTTTGTCTCAGAAGAAGATTATAAATGACGTCTGTTTGTTTTACTTATTTTAGGTTTCGGGAAAGAAAACACGACTTAAAAACAGATTTGTGACTTTATTGATGAATATTTTAAAGTTACAAAGTAAAGATTATAATTTCTGCACAACTTAAAGCTCATCCCTCGACCCATAACATTCTATAAAAGACAAAACATAAAACACAATTATAATCTGTGTTTCAATGATTAAAGAAAATCAGTTTCTGCAGTAAATAGTTACAATCACAAGAACAAACAATGGTATTAAATGGAAGTGGAAAATGAAGTTTAAAGACGTCAAAGGCTGAAGATTGAACAGTTCAGTTCCCAATAGAAACTGAAGTGTTTTGTTTCCAGGTCAGTCGCTCTTATTGTGGCTTTAATTTAAGGTTTGATTCAAAGTGTTTGTAAAACACATCTGCACCTGAGCGTGAGTGAGGAGCACGAGGTTTATAATTCAAAACAATGTCAATGTATGAGAAACAAATATTATTATATAGAAAAACCTTCAGTATTAGTTCAATACAAGACACAAGGACGATCTCAAACTGTGAAGAGAAAAGCTGCTACTTTAGTTTGGGAAAATGTGCAGTGACTCCAATGGCCCAGTTAACCAGACTCCAGCGTAGAGCGGCTGAGTGAACCTGGTCTGGACTCTGTGGAGGAGGGTCATGGTTGGTTCTGAACGCTGTAAAACGACAGAGCCCCTGCACCGTGGTCCAGGTAAACCCCGATTCTGGACGAGATCGGACCTGAGACATCGGACTCGACTGAGTTAAATAAAATGTATAACTGTTACTGTTACAGATTAAGGCCCAGGATTTATCATTGTTTCCAAATCCACATATATTAGAGCTTCCTTTCCTCTGAATGTCTCTGTATGAAACTGCTAAACAAACCCACGTCCCGCTCCACTCCACCTCCCAGTAACAGCGGCCCGTCAGACTCTCTCTGCTCAGGACCTGCTCCCACTCACTGAATCTGTCCTGATGATCAGGATATCTCTGATCTTCACTCATACATGTTGCTCTTCTGTTTCCATCAGTCAGTTTCAGTTCTCTGTATGCTGTGTTTGGGTCCAGAGTGATCTCTGCTGAATACTGTAAGAAGTCCTCTCTGGTGGTGGGTTCAGCTGGTGTTGGGCTCAGAGCCAGTGTGACGTTGGTGGGTTCAGCTGGTGTTGGGCTCAGAGCCAGTGTGACGTTGGTCAGTCCCTCCTCCAGACTGAGCTTTAGTTTGTCCCTGAGCTCTGACACGGCTCTGGTCACCTCCTGGAAGCAGCGGCGGGGCCCTGTCTGAATCTCTGTCCTCTGTGAGTCTGTGGACAGTGAAGGACAGAGCTGTAGAAACTGGTCCAGCTCAGAGATGTTCCTCTTCAGCTCAGTCACGTCCCGCTGCAGTTGGTCCTGAAGCTCTTGGACTTGTTTCAGTTGGGTTTGCTCCTCGGAGCGGATCTGCTGCTCCACTTCAGAGCGTCTTTTCTCCAGGAGAAGGGCCATCTCTGTGAAGCTGTCCCCACTGCGCTGCACTGCTGTCTGGCAGAGCGGCTGATATCCTGGGCCTCCTGCTGGAGCCTCTTCAGGTCTGTCTCTTTGAGCTGGAGGCTCTGGAGCAGCTGTTCCTGTCTCTGGGCTCTCTCCAAGGCTGAGGTCACCATGTCGTGGCCCTTGTGTTGGTCCACAGAGCAGACGTAGCAGATGAGCTGCTGGTCGGTGCGGCAGAACATCTTCTTCACTTCGTCGTGTGAGAGCAGATGTTTTCCTGCAGTTTGTCAGAGGGCGCCACCAGCTGGTGTTTCTGAAACGCTGCAGCTTCATAATGAGGCTGGAGGTGGCTCTCACAGTATGAGGCCACACACTGCAGACAGGACTTGACGGCTTTCAGCTTCCTCCCAGTGCAGACGTCACAGGGCACATCCTGAGCTCCAGCATAGCAGCGGTCAGCAGGGGGCGCTGTGAGGCCAGACTTCTTCAGCTGCTCCACTACACCTGCTAACATGATGTTTTTGACCAGCACTGGCCTGGAGCTGAAGCTCTCTCTGCATTCAGGACAGCTGTAAACATGCTTCTCGTCCTCTTGGTCCCAGTGGTTTTTCACACACTTCATGCAGTAGCTGTGTCCACAGGGAACAGTCACTGGATCCTTCAGTAAATCCAAACAGATGGGACACGTAAAGTCCTCTTGGTCCAGGGCTTTCTGCGCCATTTCTCTCTCGACAACAGCCTGAGTCTGACTTTAGAGAGTGTGTGAGAGGGAGGAGGAACCAGGAAGCTCAGAGCGAGGCGGAGTCTGACTTTAGAGAGTGTGTGGGAGGGAGGAGGAACCAGGAAGCTCAGAGCGAGGCTGAGTCTGACTTTAGAGAGTGGCCGTTTCTCAATCTGTGTACTTGTGCGGACTTGTGGCTCGTGGACTCGTGCAACGTCATCACGCGCGGCCCAAGTCCTGTTCCAATTCAAAGTTCGCTTCTCAGCAAGTCCGCTGGAAATCCCCGGATGAGAACTTGCTCCGCCCGTTTTACCGAGGATGCATCAGAGGAGACTTGTGCGTTCTCCGCCAGCTATATTTCCCATAATCCGTTTCGCTTTGAGCACGTGGATCACCGCGAGCCTCCGCCTGCGGCGGCCCCTCCTCCTCACGCACCGAGCCGCTCCAGCTGATCAACAGCTGATCGTGCGCATGTAAATAAATGCAGAGATGTGACCGGTTTAAGAGTCTTTAGAAGTGTCTCCAGCTCAAGATGGTTTTCTGAGCAGAAGTGTTAAAACAACTTGGTCATGCTTTCATTTTCTCATAATGATCAGCAATATTAAGTCGTATCGTCATGAACAGTTTATTGAGGACAAATGCATTTTATGTTTACATTGTATTATTAAGGGGCACTGTAGACAAATCTTTATGTGGGAACTTCCAAAACAGTTTCATATTTTAAAGTTTAAATTGTTTGTTCGGTTTTTTTCAGAATAATTTGCAAACAAATTAATAAATAATATTTGACCTATTTTTTTAAATTATTGTTTCAATTTGCACATCAGATATGTTTAATTATTTATATATAAATAATGTGAAATTGACTAAAATGTAAAATGTTATTTTTGTTTACAGCAAAAGTTTGTAATTGATGTCTTTAAAAACATCTTTCCACTTCGCCTGCAGTATCTCACCCTTTTAATTTCATATGAGGTTGTTTAATGTTATAAAAGCTCACAGCCCCATGCTCATGAGCTACTTCCTGTGATGTCATCGAGTTCACTCGTTCCAAACGCTGAAATACCCAAGTCCACACTTGTGAACTCCTCAAGTCCGTTCTCCGAGTCTGCACCCGCAAGTCCGTACGCCGGAGTTCACAAGTACAGAGTACGCATACTGGGGATTGAGAAACGGCCAGTGTGTGAGAGGGAGGAGGAACCAGGAAGCTCAGAGCGAGGCTGAGTCTGACTTTAGAGAGTGTGTGAGAGGGAGGAGGAACCAGGAAGCTCAGAGCGAGGCTGAGTCTGACTTTAGAGAGTGTGTGGGAGGGAGGAGGAACCAGGAAGCTCAGAGCGAGGCTGAGTGTGACTGAGGGAGGGGCAGGAAACGGCTGAGTCACCGCTCAAACATGTTTATTTCTCACAGAGACGTTGTTCTGGAAACAAATCTCCAAATCAAGTTTAGGCAAAGTCTATGTGAAAAGTACAGCTTTATCTGAGATCACTGCAGAAAACTTTGACCAATGTCCAACAACTGACAGATGGACTTGTGTCAAAAGTCACTTTTAAATTGGAGTGAACAATGAACTTTAGAAACATTAAGTCCACAGTTAATGTTGAACAGTTTGCAGGCGACACTTGTGCCCAATCGTATTGACAGAGGAGCCGAGTGTCAGAGAGAGAAGTGTTTAAACTAGACAGACGGGTTGGTTCAGCTGCTTCAAATCAGTACAATGGAAACACATGACAAAGCTCTGCAACACTGGAATCAATAAAAGTCACAAAACATTTTCAATCTGACATTTATTCATCAAGTGTTTGCAGTTTTATAATATTATATAGTTTTAAGGCCAGACGCCGCAGGTGAATAGGGGAAAAAATGTAATATAGAGAAATCACTTTGAAACATCTGCTGAACATCACTGATATGAATATGAGACAAAAATGTGTTGCAAGTTTTCTGTCACTTTATGTTTTCATATAAAAATAAGGCGTTTTTTGAATAATGGAGCGACTAAAGTTTAGTCTCTTTGTCTGCACATGCGCCCTGTGTATATTTCTCCCGTCTTTAGCCGCTGCTGTCTCCCACAAAGGAAATGACCATATTTGGATTACAGCGTCATCTCGGTCACAGCCTTTCCTGCTACACGTGGATACCAAACATGTCAGTATTTGTGAATGAATAAGCGTGGGAAAGACCAGGGAGCCACACAGACATGTTGGAGGACATTTTACAAATGTTTCTTAATAATAATAATAATAATAATGATAATGATAATAAAGCAAAATAAATCAAAACTGATCTTATTCCTCTCATTGTTGCCGCGTTGTCACTTTTTTACATGTTTCTGTTTCTCTTTTGTTGCTTTTTCATCCTGGTTTTTCTCATTATTTTGACACTTTTTAAAGAAGCTTTAGATTTGGGTAAATCCAAACAGTAGAAACTGTGCTCGGCTCAGGACGGGGTTAAGGGGTTAATCCCGGGGTAAATGAACAGAAACAAATAAGTGAAAATAAGTGACTGTTTCATAGAAAGAGAGAAACACACTGAGCTTTTGTCTTTTGCTGTGAGTTATACATATTTCTGGGTAAAATGTTGGACTAAAGGTGAATGTATCGATCAAAGAAAGCTGTGATAGTGCGCCCTCTGCTGGAACAGCGGATCCACCACAGTATTATTTGTTAACGTATTTTAAACCCAAACCTTTTGTCTCCGGGGCCAAAATGAAAATGTGCCTGTGGGTCAAACATGAAACACACAGAACTGCAAATAAGAATAGTTACTTTATTTATTTATTTTCTTACATCTGCAAATAACATGCTACATTAAAACAAATGTTCACTCTGGCAAAAGCCGAGTTTTAGTCAAACAGAATCAACTAATGCAGCCACAACATTGCAGCAATTCAGTGCAGAATGTAAACTTCTTTAATAATACATTGTGTACCTTACAGGCAGCATAAAAAACACACATTCTAAATACAGTACAAGACCCAGAAGGTCTGACCATAACATTACAGGAGAAGTTTAACTGAGGACTATGTGGGATGAACAGATCTTTAGTGCAGAATGTGCTGATGGAGTCTACTGTAAGAGATGATTTCAGAGTCTGGGGGCAGAGGAGGCTCATGGTGGAGGGACAGAGGAGAGAAGCAGAGGAGGAGCAGAGTGAGCAGGGTGTAGGTCTGAAGGAGATCTGACAGGTGGAGGTGGAGAGGTTATGAAGTGCTTTAATGGTGAGGAGGAGAAGGAGACCGGGAACCAATGAGGCTGTTTGAGGAGAGGAGTAATGTGCTGGGTAGGAGGAGTTTTAGTGATAATGCAGCTGCGTCCTGAACTATTAACAGGACAAACTGTTTAGTGAGAGACACATTATGAGCCTCTTAATGTGAGGCTGCAGCTCGTGTGTCATAAAGGTGTGAGTCAGTCAGTGACCTCTGAGTCTGAGACACTAAACTCTGCTCACAGATGTCAGTGCCACCAAACATGGGAGTTTTACTTGGACGTTTGTTTTACTTTGTTATTTCGTGCTTATATATCAGTGTCCTGGCGACGCCTGTATCTACAGCCCCTACAGTCACTTTACCTCATTCATTCGTTAACATTTGAAAATACCATATTAGACCATTTTGAAAGTGTCACTTCAGCATCACTTCTTTTATAAATCCATTTCAACACCTTTGTGTCGACCACCTTTAAATAAAAGCTGTCAAACTGGGAAAGTGGACGAGCTACGACACCGAGCAACAAGTGTTTCCTTCACTTTGCAGGAGGAGCGAAACAGCGCCCCCAATTTGAGGCTGGTGGACAAAAAGTGTACTGCATCCATACTGTAAGGGCTTACCATTGAGAATGAGTGGGAAAAGTTAAGAGAGTTGCCCTCGGGCCCCACTTTGGGAACTCTTGTTTTATAGGCTTATTTTATTCAATTTATCCAGGTTTATTTTTTACATGTTCATGTTTTACAGTTGGATTGTTAGGCTTATTTTTGTGTAATTTAGATTGTACATGTTTATGTTTCACTCTAATTGTTTTCATGTGTTTCTGAGGGAACAGTATTGTTTATTAAAAAAATGAGAAAAACACATTGATAAGATAAGCCTTGATCTCACAATGGAGAAATTCACTTGTTACATTCAGCTCTCAGAAACACTCAGGGTGAGCAGGACACACAGGAAATGTGCAAACAGTTAAAGAGTAAAGAGAGGTCTCTTATATACAATGACTACACAAACTTTAAGAGGAAAAAAGTACAAAGAATAAACATAAACAGACTATAATTAAAAAGTCAGTATTAGCCGTGCAGGTTTACAGTCATAGTGCAGGTGGTTTATAAAGTGACGCAGATACAGAGGTTATTGCACGTGTTACTTTATATCAGGGGTCTGGAACTCATTTGGACTGGGGGCCACAAATGCAAACCCAGTGTTGGTCGGGGGCAACAGACGAAGCCTTTTTATTAAGTCAATTATGATTTAGCAACTTTTTATTGTTTGCTGTAATAAACCTTAAAATAGACTGTACATTAAATATCTGCACTTGTGGCTCTCGCTAAACCAATAAATAAATAAAAAGAACAGTTTGTTTCTCGAAGACGGCGTGTACTCAGTCACTGATTACTATGACAATCAGGTATGACATTGTGCAGTCTGACATAGCAACACGTAGCAACCAGTTAAGCAACAGGCCGCAGCAGCGTCACTTGTAACTTGATGTTTTGAGAGGAATTTCCATTTAAGCAGTGATTAAAACGAGAGAAATGACAGTATTACCTCCTGAGGGACAGATCAGATCCACATCATGACACCGTTTTCTTTCAGACACAAGCTAAACTTTTCTAAACACACTGCGCTCTGACAAAGCAAAAGCACTTCACATGTCAAAGATCTTTACACAGTACGAGCGCTCACTATGTCACTAATAAATTACCCAAACTTTACCAAACATGTCTAATACAGAGTGAGCACTCACTCTTCCACAAACAAATCTTTGATTTCCTCCAGTGCAGCTGGAGTAAACTTAATAACAACAGTACGTGAGCTCAGGCTCTGGGTCTGTCGCTAAAGGTAAATAGCCTATATCTTTCTTGTTGTGCTTTTCTCTGGGTTTAAAAGCTCTAGTTTCTTATTCAGTCATGGTTCAGTCCTGATTTGTAACCGGTGTAGTCCAAGTCCTGGTTTAGTCCTCAGACCTGCCACAGACCGATGCTGTGCCTAAGTTTATCTAGTTATAGCTTTGCTTCTTTAGTAGCTAAAATTTCATGATTGATCCATGGTTATGTCAGGCAACTGGAAACCAGGCTAAAATGGCGCTGTCCGTTGTCATAGTAATCAGTGACTGTGAGGTCTTTGAGAGTTAAGTAAATAGACGTATTGGTTACAAATAGCATTACTAGTTAGCTATATGTCAAACTTACACATTTAATCCATTCGTCACGACGTTCTGGATCTTTTCTTTTAGTAGGAAATGTGATGAGTGCGTATGGCGGCTCGCATAAACCGCTGTGAGGTTCCTTTATTGCACTCGTGAATAGGGCAAAACTCTTCCATACACTGATTAAGCCCATGAGGACAGTCGCACTGCAATGGAGAATGAATGAACCTGCATATAAAACCACTTTCAGTGCCATAATAGTCACTAAATAGCCGGTTGTTCCACTATGATAGTTTGGTTTTAATGGGTTTTGTTGACACTAGGGATGGGAATTGATAAGATTTTATTGATATCAATGCCATTAATAATTTTACCTATCGATTTGATTCTTTATCGATTCTCTTATCGATGCCTGAGTTGTCTGTGTGTTGGGGAAAAGCAGGGAATGAATGTGCTTTCGATAAACTCAAAAAAGACACATTGTTAGTTTTCCCAAGAAAAATATTCATTAAATTAAGCAAGTTTCCAAATATACTGTGGCTCCTGCTGGCAGGCAGTACTTTTCAACAAGTGTGTGTAACTTGTAACAGACTGATGCAGTTTTGTAACACCTAAACAACAGGACTCGGTCTCAGCCCAAACCCTACAGATTTTCATCTATTTCTGCTTCATCCGGCGGCACATTCTCCTTCCTCCTGTCTGTGTGAAGAACTACTGTTGCAGCCCGTTAGCCAGAGAGATCAGCCGATCCGCTCATATAGCTCACTCGGGGACGAGTTAACCCGCTCTCAGGGCGGGGACAGGCGGCTGCAGACTCCGCTCTGAGCTCCGGGCCTGAGCGGAGTCTGCAGAGGTGCGCTCAGTCTCGGACCCGGGCTCAGAGCGGGACGGGGAGACAGCTGACGCAGCAGCGAGACCCTGAACCCCGTGTGTCATGACAATAGCGACGTATCGTTCGCAGCAGCAAAGTGAAAACATATAACTGACACGTTTATGTCATTACACACGAGCGTCTCTGCGGCGCAACAAGAGTGTTTTCAGAGCGGGAGCATCGATAACAGGGATCGAAAATGAAGAAGACGTACGGTTCTGATGCTTTGCTCAAACAGAACCGGGACTACTTGTAGAACCGGTTCTCGATTCCTATCCCTAATTGACACCGTGGGTAGTTGTGAACTTTGACCGGAACATTACCATGTGGACTGATAATGCTGATTTGGCTGATTGATTTAATATCAAACATGCAGTTGCGTTCCGGGTCCCATAGGGGAGCCTGCTGCTCTTAAGCAACGTTCCAGGCCGTCTTTTCTTCAGTTAAGATCACAACAGCCAGACGTGTCTGTGTTCTGTTCACTCATATACTTCCCATTACAGGGATTCTACATGTGTCAGATACAAGTCAAAACACGCCATTCATTATTTCCTAAGTTAAAGCTTTAATGTAGCCCTGCTCTTAATATTATTTTGACCCTGAAGATTCTATGGAGATTCTGAATGGGATGTATATTTCCTCCACTGGAGCTTTAGCCTCGTCTCTATTGGTCCAGTAAAGTTGAATAGACTTATTCTCTGAGGATCTGGAATTATATATTATAATATATATACAAGAGGCTCCAGCTGTCGATCAAAGCCTCAGCCTGTGCAGACACTTCATTCATCTTTACCAAAACAGTTTCAGTCTGACCCAAAACAAGCGACTCAAGTGTAAAACTGAAGCCTTGGGGGGTTGGGGGTTAGGGTTAGAGGGGGGGGGGGGGCTCTGTTTGTGTCGGGCACTGGTCAGTTTAAATCGCCGTATTGTGTGACTTTAATAGAAGGCGACGTTTCCTCGTCCGACCGAGCCGTGACTTTGAAATAATGAGGTGGTGAGTGAGTGACCAGCGGGACGTGAGTTCAGCCTCAGTGGGACGTTTCTCACACAAGTGCACATGCAGTTTCAGGTTATTATGTGTCGGACAAAGGCTGAACCGATCTGTGTGGTTCAGTCTGGTTTCCTGAGACTGTCCTGAGATCAGACACAGGAGAGTAAAAATGTATTGTTTCCTGTTGTCGGGGCAAGTCATCGTTTACTTTTAAAGTGTTGCATGATCAGTCAAAGTGATAAAGTCACAGAAACCTCTAAACTATTGATTGATTGATTTGATTGATTTATTTGAGTTATTATTTACAATATTTACATCATTACATTTACATTTTCACACAAACCAATAAAAATAAAAATAAATAATAACTCAAAAGGAGTAGGCCGAAGCAAGAAAGCTTATGAGCCTACCCCATATTCAAAATACAATTATTGATTAGCAGCATTGATCATTCGAAGCTTTTCCATGTCACAGGTTGAAAATCTGATGAGACTTACAAGTATGAAAAACATAAAGCGAAAATAGAAAGGTTTGTGATTTCTGACTGTATTTACTTAGTTTTCTCTTATTTTTTATCATTGCTTATATTACCATTCTGGTCACCATTCTATTGATTTACTTATTGTTTAAGTAGTCATAGTGTTTTAGATATACATATATAATATATACACATACAGACATATGTATTCATATAAATACACATACATTACTAGCGCACATATTTATTATACATATATCATCACCATAATAACAATGACAATAATATCATTCTCAAAAACATCATCTTCAAATTCATCATGTTTCTCATTTCTATCAGACCTGCTTCAGCTGTAATAATGTTGGTTAAGATTCTTCTGTCAGTGGTTTTTGATTGTTTTCCCTGTTTGTGAAGTGTGTTAAAAAAACAACAACAAAAAAAAAAACACTAAAGACCAAAAAGCACAAGATAAAACCTGCTTTCAGTCGATTTAATCCTTTACAGACATGATTACAAAAACATAACGGTAATAAAACATAGATATCTGAGCTACACTTTGTAAATAGTAAAACTCCACTTTGACTGGAGTTTAGAATAAAGAGTGAAAATGAAAAATCTTAATGCACCACGACCACTAAAACATGTACAACAGGAGTGGGTTAACAAAGGTCAGAATAACAGAGTGAGTTTCCGTCTCTTTATTGTTGTAAACAGCAGATTAAAATGTCGCTGCAGATTAGCACAGCATGAACAGCTCTGAGGTCCTCAACACGGGGCCCAGGGACCCGTCACCTCCCGTCACCGGCCCTCAGTGTGGAGCTGAGCATGTGGGTCGGGTCAGAGCGAGTTCAGGTTTATGTAACGCTCTTTTACACAGTCACCTTGTTATTTTCTTTATGGAACTCCAGTAAAAATAATAATATTCCCGTTCTTATCCCGTATGGAACAAACATTTACAAACACTAGAGTAACTTTTGCACATTGTGTCATGTTTACAACCATAAACATAAAGATTTGATTTGGAATTTTTTACTGAAAGTTCACACACAAGTAACAGACAACTGTGAAGTGAAAGCAAAATGATACAAGATTCTGTTATTTTACAAAAAAATAGAAAAGTGAAAAGTGGGGCGTGCATAAGTATTCATACAGCATTTTCTGAGTGCATTAAATGGCCTTTATAACATTCCTAATGACTGCAGAATGTTCACTCCTCGCCCTAACCATTAAATAGAGGCCACCTGTGTGTAATCTACTCTCAGTATAATTCCAGCTGTTCTGTGAGGGCCTCAGAGCTATGGTCAGAGTGTATTGGTCACTAAGCAACATCATGAAGGCCAAGGAGCTCACCAGAGAGGTCAGGGATAAAGCTGTGGAGAAGTTTAAAGCAGCGTTAAGTTATACAAAGATTTCCCAAGATTTGAACATCTCACGGAGCACTGTTCAATCCATCATTCAGAAATGGAAAGAGTATAGCACCACTGCGAACTTACCAAGACACGGCCGTCCACCTAAACTAACAGACCGAACAAGGAGAGCACTGGTCAGAAATGCAACCAAGTGCCCCAAGATAACTCTGGAGCAAGAGAATTGAGGCTGGGGCGGAGATTCACCTTCCAGCAGGACAATGACCCTAAACACAAAGCTAAATCTACAATGGAATGGTTTAAAAACAAACATATTAATGTGTTAGAATGGCCCAGTCAAAGTCCTGACCTAAATCCTATTGAAAATCTGTGGAAAGACCTGAAAACTGCTGTTCACAAACGCTCTCCTTCTAATGTGACAGAGCTTGAGTTGTTTTGTAAAGAGGAATGGGCTAAAATGTCTCTACATGTGCAAACCTTGTAGTCAAACCCCAGAAGACTTGCTGCTGTTATTGCAGCAAAAGGGGGTTCCACACAGTATTAAGTCATGCTGTATGAATACTTATGCACGCTCCACTTTTCACTTTTCTGTTTTGTAAAATAACAGAATCATGTATCATTTTGCTTTCACTTCACAGTTGTCTGTTACTTGTGTGTGAACTTTCAGTAAAACAATTCATGACAAAATGACAAAACGTGCAAAAGTTCAAGGTGTATTAGTACTTTCGCAAGGCACTATATATACAGTATATGAATATATTTCAGTTACTTTGAGTTCTTTTGACCGTGATTTATTCAAAGCTTAAATTGACAAAACTCTGTGGAAGAACACGGGACTTTACAGAGCAGCAAAGTGTTTTAGGTTAAATGATCTTTGGGTCTGAGGAAACATCACAACAGTCCTGGTTTCTTTGCAAAGAGGCAGAAAATTACCGACACATTTCCAGAAATGTTCAATAGGGAATGTGTGTGATTTAAATCAACATCCTGTGTTTGCTTTGTTTTGTTACATAAACACATGTCAGTTAGTCGTTAATGATGTTTTATGTCACCTCACAGACCCAGAGAAGAGTGAGACCCTAAACCCAGATATTTACTCAAGTACATGTAAGTAACTGTACTTTTAGTAGTTTTATCACACAGTACTTTTTGCTTCTACTTGAGTAATATTACAATGAAGTGTCTGTCTCTTACTGGAGTAAAAATAAATTAAAAATGGATTTTGTGTTTTGTTACTTCATTCTTCATTATGACTTCTGTTTTTAAGTTATTTTCTTGTTTTGTTTCTCATCATTTATGTCACTTCTGAAACATATACTCGTGTTAATTCCCTTAAATTCCTGTTAATTCCAAAGAAAAATATGGGATCCCACAAATTCCCAGAATTCTGCACCTATTTAGATCATTATTTCTTTATCATTATAGTTATTATATTCCTACTAATCACTTGAAGCCAAATGAAATACTGTCGCCTGATGTTGCTTCTCTTGGTTTGCAGTAAATATTCCAGACAAACCTCGAAGTGAACGAATCTCTCATCATTTAGGAAAGAGTTCTTCACAACACACGTCCACCAGTGTCAGGATCAGTCATGGTGTAAACTTATCTGGCCTTATGGGTTTCCCACAGGGGTTTGTTTTAGGGCCCAGGGTTTTCCCTCCATCCTGTGAAGATGTTGGTATGGCTTTAACAGTGCTCATTAAAGGGCCTGTCTCACCGACCTGGAGACTAGTCTGAGACCTGTTGGAGACTCGAGATGCCATGATGTTCCCTGGCAATACGCCGAGTCTCCAGGGAGTCGCGCTGGAAACGATTTCAGTGAGACGGCGCAGACACTTTTCCAGTCCTCGCATGGTCTCTGAGAGGTCTCCACGTGGTCTCCAGTTGTGGCGATGTCGCGGACACTATTTGCTGTCAGTAAATCGTTTCTGTGATGTTCTTGCAACGTCTCCGAGACCTTACAGCCTACAGTGGGAGGGAAATGCATTTGAACTCTTTGGAATTTCTCACATTTCTGCCTAAATTGGTCACTATGTGGTCTGATCTTTCACAGGACAGTGTGAAATAAGTAAGTACACCGCCTGCATCTCACTGAACTGCAGCAGTTTTGTAAAGAGGAAAGATTCATCCTGATCGTTGTGAGCGTCTAATCTGCAACTACACAAAAGCAGTTATTGCTGGATATTTTTCATTACATCTCAAAACCATAGACCGTTAAAAAGAATAGACAGCTCCTCCTCACTCCTCCCCGTTTACCACTATGACCACGTTCGAGGGGGAAATCATGGCGGATTTACAGACTCCTCCTCCCCAGCTCTGAAGCATGTTCTTAATAAGGGCATAAGGGCGGGATCTTCACTGTAGACTCCGCCCTTGCGTGACGTGTAGCTCGCGCAGCTCCAATGCTAACAGTCCGACCCCCGTTAAGTAGGAGATTTAAAAAAAAACATATTTTGAAAACCAGCCTGGTTTCTTTTTTGTGAGTAACCCAGCGTTATCTCAGGAGGAATATGTAGCCGTAGAAAGTGTTAAAAAATTGAAACCAGGCATTAAAGTTGTTTTTAACGTGTCTAAAGTCCAATGCTTTTCAATGGGGGCCTAGCGATGATATGGAGGTACTACAGCAATGGCGGCCTCCAGTGTTGCGGTCATAAAGCAGAGCAGCCATTGCTCAAAACACTCGTAAACGTTTCTGTGTGTCTGTATGTGGAGTGAAACTCTGGAACAAACTGGACTTACAAAACAAGCAATGCCAAACTGTCCATCGATTCAAACTGTTATATAAACATCAGGTCTGGTCAAAATATAGAGATGAGGGTCTTTCATTTAAATTACTGTTGTCTCATAGTGTTAACAAGAGCTCAATGTTTCCTTACCATCGTTGGTTTAATTTGTCCATTACCATTGTTGGTATTGTTAATTTTCTTTACATTGTTGGTATACATTTGTTACAATGTAATAATTATTGTTACCTGTGGAAACGCCACCATGATATAACATTTGTATAATAATCCTTGAACAAAGTAACAGTGAAGCTGATTGTATTAATCTCTGAATGGGGAACTGGGGGTGGGATTAAATAAGTTTTCTTCTTCACACTCCCTTTCAGGTAGAAATGGATCATCTTGTTTATATACTGTATATTCTTTATTTTGTTGCACATTTGCCTGAAATAAATGAATAAATGAAAGAAGGATCAGCCAGATATTTAATACAGGGGTTCACTTACTTATTCCACACTGTCCTGTGAACGTTTACATGTTATGGCCAATAAAAATATGATCAGATGTAAATGTTTGGGTGGTATAAGTTTAAGCAGAGACTGTTTACTCATTCTTATGGTTTTGATGAAAATCCGACCACATTTTATGACCGAAGGCAGAAATGTGAGAAATTCCAAAGCGTTCATACGTTTTCTTCCCACTGTATAGACCCTTTAACTGCTGACATCATCAGTGACATCATCAGTGACATCAGCTGGAGGCAGGAAATGATCATGAGAAATAGGATTAAACTAAAACTAGTGATTTTAAGTGTAAAACTACAACTGAAACATGTGGTGCTGTTGTGGCTTAAGGAGCAAGAACAAGAGGAATGACATTTGAGACGATAAAATAAGATTTATCTGATATTTCCAAAAACAGTTAGACATTTGTTTATCGTTACTACGACAACAGCTACAATGGAAATAGATAGGAATCGAGCTTCCCGCCTCCAGCTAAGCCCGGAGTGTTTACAAACCAGTGTGTTATCTCATTTGAAAGCCAAGTGTAAAGACTTACATCACATTTACCGTTCATAACCCTAAACCCTGATCAGGGGGACAGTAACAGGTTAAACTATAGGCTGTTTAAAACAAACTATTCTTTCACATTAAACAGTCTGAGCTATAACATCTTTATTGTTTCCTGTTGTCGGGGCAAGTCATCGTTTACATAAAGTGTTTCATGATCAGTCAAAGTGATAAAGCGAGTCATAGAAACCGCTAAAACACTAAAGACCAAAAAGCACAAGACAAAAACCTGATTTCAGTCGATTTAATCCTTTACAGACATGATTACAAAAATATGACAGTAATAAAACATAGATATCTGACACGTATTTACATCATTTACAGTTTATAAAACAGCGCCACATTCAGCACTAAATACAAATGATAAAAACATGAAAACGTCGCTTCAGGTTCGACTAAACTCTGATAAAACTTAAATAAAGAAATAAAGAAATAGGAACCAGGTGAGACAGTGCAGGTGAAAGGGAAACACTTTAAATGTAGAGATATCAATGTGAAACTGACGTACTTTATCGTGTCTCCTTTTATGAGCTCAGATTATTTCTTAATTGCAACCGATTAGTGTTTAATGATTACATTCTAAAGTGATAAACATGATAACACAGCGGAGATGTGTGGCCCCGACTGGGCAGGAACGGCTTGATCTATTTCACGTTTGTGTCGACAGAAAACATTCAGCTTTATGTCACAGGTCTTTGATGCTTGTAGTGTCAGTTTAAGGCGAGACGTGGAGGTGAGCTGGGAAACCGACGTAACTACGAGGGGAAAATGTGTAAAAATACGTGAATTTAAGCCTAAAAAATGGCAATATTTTCAGCGACGGAATCTAAATAATGTTCATAGCCAAATGTGTGGTTTATTTTGAGACATATGAGTAATAAAGATTTGCTCAGAGGGAGTTTGGATCTATAGTTTTTGATTAAACAGTTGGTGAAGAATGGGGTTCAAACATGGATGTAATAGATAAGCGGTGTTCCATTCAGCCCCAGTCACTGTAAAGGTCCAGGTCGTCTGTGACACTTGCATGGAAGCCGAGCGCTCGCTGATGTACAAACACCAGCGTGGTTACAAAACAGTTAACACGATTATATTTCAGATTTTGCTAAAGATTATTCCCAGATTTCTTTAGTTTGACCATTTTTGTGATGTTTATGTTTTCACTTCCTTATTGGACACCGACAGGAAGTGACATCGAAGAAGGTAAACAATTTTAAACTGTTGCCGTGTAACCATGTTAAGTCAATGGGAAATGAATGAGTCAAACTGCTATGGAATGTTTCCTTCTTTTATGTCACTTCCTGTCAGCAGCTTAAACATTCAAATAAAAATAACTTTTCTGCCCAACATTTCTTCATTAAAATTGCTGCTTCACTGAATAAAAAGAAAACTATACAACTGATGTAATCCATCTAAATAAGTCATATTTTCAAGAGCATTAAACCTGTCATACTGTATGCACCTTTTTACCAAGTGACTTTTGGAGTCGCCTCTGGCCACCAGGGGGTGGTATTACAGCAATGTCAGCTCCCTGCGGACCAAACATTGCTGTAATACCACCCCTGGTGGCCAGAGGCGACTCCAAAAGTCACTTGGTAAACAGGATTCTAATGGGACTTCAGATCTCCCTAGAACAGAGTTAAAGTGCATATGACAGATTTTAATGCTCTTGAAAATATGACTTATTTAGATGGATTACATCAGTTGCATAGTTATCATTGTATTTCAGTGAAGCAGCAATTTTAATGAAGAAATGTTGGGCAGAAAAGTTATTTTTATTTGAATGTTTAAGCTGCTGACAGGAAGTGACATAAAGGAAGGAAACATTCCATAGCAGTTTGACTCATTCATTTCCCATTGACTTAACATGGTATCCGTGTGGGAAAAAATGTAGTGGCCTTTCGTGCTACACGTGGATACCAAACACGTCAGTATTTGTGAATGAATAAACATGGGAAGACCAGGGAGCAACACAGACATGTTGGAGTCACTTCAGGATAAATCTCAGAGAATAAACGTCGTAAAGAGAGAGTTTGTTCTGTTTTTATACTCTGACAGAGTCAAACTAAGACGTTATCCTCATTATTGTCCATTGTGTGAGAGATCCGTGTTTTTTTCCCACCACGTCTCGCCTTAAAGCTCCTGTCATGTGACCTCTCTGACGGCCGCGAGCGCCTTCTCCTCGTTACGTCACTCTTTACGGCTCGATACGCCGGTGCTATGTTCTCTCTGCCTTCTATAAAGTCTCTGCAGAATTTCACACCGTCCTCACGAGACTTTGCCAGTGTTTACCCTGAGAGCTGCAGACGGCCCTGGAAATGAAAACATGTTTCTCACTCTTCACCGTCTGAGAACTCGTGAATGTCCGTCATCATCTGGATCTCAGCGTGAGAATCTCATCACACGGGAGGAGCACGAGCGTGGACTGGAAAGTTTAAAGTGTAAAATCAAGGCAACGCTTCAGGAACTTTTTAATGTTTGGTTTTTCTTTTATTTTCAAGACCATTTCCATCATTTACGAACGAACTCACACGGAACGATGTCGTCACAGAAATGGTTTGGACTTCGCAGACGTTAAACCGTTTCAGGGACAAGGACCGTATGGAGTTTGATCCGGTCCAGCTTTGGCCTCCTGGGATGGTTTGGCTCCTGTTTACCTACACTGACTTATACATCGATGTCTACGGCCGGGGTCTGATCGCCAAAACTAATATACATATCAATAAATCTTTCTAATCACTGCTTTCGTCTGTTTGAGTGTATCCAGGTTGAAATGGTCTCGCTCCTCCTCCACTAGCAGATTTTATAAGTAAAAAACCTTGTAATCGAGTAATTACCAGAGCATCGTCCAGAGGCGACTGTAATGTTCAACGGGACTAAACTACTGCCAACCCAAGTCAGGAACCGTGGCACCTACTTTACTTTTAAAAGTGCTCTGACTAACCAGACATGCACACACAGATTATCCCTTTTTTGGAGCGTAGGGGGCGTCTTTGAGGCTGGTTGCACGTTGTCCTTGAAATGTCTGTATGTATTGTGTATATATCTTTTCTGTATATTGTCTAAGTAAATGACTCTGGCAAATTTACACTGATGCTTTTTGCTGACATGCTGATTAATATGGACTGCCCTAATTCATCCATCCATCCATCCATCCATTTTCTTCCGCTTTATCCGGGGCCGGGTCGCGGAGGCAGCAGTCTCAGCAGAGATGCCCAGACTTCCCGATCCACGCACACCTCCTCCAGCTGTTCTGGGGGGACCCCGAGGCGACACCAGGCCAGCTCGGAGACATAGTCCCACCAGCGTGTCCTGGGCCTTCCACGAGGCCTCCTCCCAATAGGACATGCCTGGAACACCTCCCGAGGGAGGCGTGTTGAGGCGTTGGACTGCCCTAATTCAAATAAATAAATAAATAAAATGAGAATCACACGATGGAAATAGTGTTGGAAATAAAGAAAAGCCGAAACATAAAAAGTGTTTCCAGACGTTGCCCTGGTACAAACATAAAGCACCCCCAATATAAAAAACCTGACAGACAAATGGGTTCTGCGCTGCATTAATGTTCAAATTCAGTTAAAGGTTTTTTAGACTCTGCTGTTCGTCTGTACCTGGATTTATTACATTTTCTGTCAGGTCGATCACGTCCAGATGCTGCAAACATCTGCTCCACCCACTGTAAAGAAGTACGGAGTCACCGAGGGCCGCTCTGTGGTGTTTGGGGCGGGGTCTGTGAGGTAGGGCGGCGCTGTGGTGCGATGACGTGGTGTCCCGCGGGGTCTAGGTGCTCACTTCTGGCACGGGGGTCCTCCGGCAGAACACGTAGAGCGCGGTCGCCGGGATGCAGCTGACCGACGACACGATGAGTATCCCGATCATGACCTGTCCGAACAGCGGGTACTCGGTGAGCGCCGCCTGGCCCTGAGGAGAGACGGTCACCGGTTAGAGAAAGAGGAGGAGAGACGGTCACCGGTTAGAGAAAGAGGAGGAGAGACGGTCACCGGGTAAGAAACAAGAGGTGAGACGGTCACCGGTTAGAGAAGAAGAGGAGAGACGGTCACCGGTTAGAGAAGAAGAGGAGAGACGGTCACCGGGTAAAGAACAGGAGGAGAGACGGTCACCGGTTAGAGAAGAAGAGGTGAGACGGTCACCGGTTAGAGAAGAAGAGGTGAGACGGTCACCGGTTAGAGAAACAAGAGGTGAGACGGTCACCGGTTAGAGAAGAAGAGGTGAGACGGTCACCGGTTAGAGAAACAAGAGGTGAGACGGTCACCGGGTAAAGAAACAGGAGGAGAGATTAGGATTAGACCTGGTAAATGGGTTAGGATTAGGCCTGGTTGGTGGGGTTGGGTTTAGGGTTAAGGTTGTGACTCACCAGCTCCTTGTTCCAGGCCTGGGGTTTGGGTTAGACCTGGTAAATGGGTTTGGGTTAGGCCTGGTTGGTGGGGTTGGGGTTTAGGGTTAAGGTTGTGACTCACCAGCTCCTTGTTCCAGGCCTGGGGTTAGGATTAGACCTGGTAAATGGGTTAGGATAAGGCCTGGTTGGTGGGGTTGGGGTTTAGGGTTAAGGTTGTGACTCACCAGCTCCTTGTTCCAGGCCTGGGGTTAGGGTTAGACCTGGTAAATGGGTTAGGGTTAGGCCTGGTTGGTGGGGCTGGGGGTTGGGGTTGGGGTCAGGGTTGTGACTCACCAGCTCCTTGTTCCAGGCCTGGGTTAGGATTAGACCTGGTAAATGGGTTAGGATTAGGCCTGGTTGGTGGGTCAGGGTTTAGGGTTAAGGTTGTGACTCACCAGCTCCTTGTTCCAGGCCTGGGGTTAGGGTTAGACCTGGTAAATGGGTTAGGGTTAGGCCTGGTTGGTGGGGCTGGGGTTTGGGGTTGGGGTCAGGGTTGTGACTCACCAGCTCCTTGTTCCAGGCCTGGTAGGTGGAGTGCCGCCCCGGATGTAGTTGATGATGTAGAAGATGAGCAGAGCGATGAGCAGGAGGGGACTGACGAAGCGCCACATGATCTTCAAGTACCAGTTGGGCGCGTGGCCCAGCATGTCCTCGATGTCTTTGGAAAAACTGCAGCAGCACAGACACATGAGCGGCCCTGGACACGCCGTTCGGTCATGAAACACGGACACACACTCACCTGTTGATGCCGTAGATGTAGCTGACGGTGAGGACCTCGATGAGCACCACGAACAGCAGGGAGAAGTTGGCCCCGTAGTCGTTAAAGATGGTGAGCCAGTAGTTCCCGGACGGCGTGGTGAAGCCGAGGGCCAGCAGCATGCAGAAGACGCACACCAGGCCTGGACACAGATACACATCAGCAGAGTGCTCTTCCTGGGTAAGGCTTCAACGAGCCCATACTAGAAGACTCTTTACAAGGTCGATTACTGACATGAATGTGAGGATGTGTTGCAAGATGTCTAGTATTTCATGTATTTGTAGCAAAAAGCCATCAGGATTTCAGCCCATTTATGCACTTGTCTGTCCTTCTGCAGCGGCTTCTTTGGGCAAAGCAGTGACAGGTGGGAGCTGGGAACGAGCACTCTGTATTTGACTACAAGACTGATCGAAGTGTGCGTTTTACTCTCAGACACTGGAGCTGTCGAGAAGGCTTGAAAGACACTGAAAAGTGTAATATAATCCCACTGTTGTTCTAAGTCAATTGTTGTCGTCTTATCATATTTTACTTTTTATTTTGTATCTTATTTATTTAATATTCCTTATGCATGTCCCCTTAAAGCCTTATAGTTTGAAGGGGGGGTATTATGTAAAATGGACTTTTTCAAGCTTTATATCATGTTATTATGTCATTCCCTCATTAAACACATGCCTGGAGTGTTGCCTTGGCTCATTCACATATTTTGAGTAATCAGTAAAACTTAGACGACAGCACAGTAGTGTTGTTTAGATGCCACAGCAGTGTGCTGAAGGGGGCGTGTCGGAAAGCTTCTTAAAGAGACAGAGGCCTATTTCAAGACGTTCAGTACAGCCATTTTGAGAGAGCAATTTTATTCAAGGCAGTTATTTTAATTTACTGCATATACAGACCAACAGAAGGTTACGTCATCATTGTAGTATGCTATAGACTGGTGCTATGTGATTGAAAAAAGCAGAAATACCTCCTCTTTAAAGTTTTATAGCTTATTTTTATCTAAATTCTGTGTTATATGTTGAACGTCCGCATCAAGAAAATTCTAGTTTGTGAACCTGTTCTCAAACAATGGCAATAAACACTATTCTGATTCTGATGTTCCTCCTTTGTCTCACACAAAGGAAATGACCATATTTGGATTACAGCCTTTCCTGCTACACGTGGATACCAAACATGTAAGTATTTGGAATGAATAAGTGTGGGAAAGACCAGGGAGCCACACAAACATGTTGGAGGACATTCCCAAAATGTTTCAAACTTAACCCTTTCAGACTTTTTCCAAACTTTGCAAATTTTTTTCCAACATTTTCCACATAAACTTTCCAATTTTTTTTCTTGTTTAAAAAAAAAAAAATCATGAAACATAAACCAACAAAACTTAGCAACATTTTCCAAACTGTTCTAAATTTTCAACATTTTTCAAGATTGTTGGGTTAGGGTGAATTTTTTTTCAAAATGTTCCAAACTGTCTCCTTCAAAGGAAATGACCATATTTGGATTACACAGCCTTTCGTGCTACACATGGATACCAAACATGTCAGTATTTGTGAATGCATAAGCGTGGGAAAGACCAAGGAGCCACACAGAACATGTCAGAGTCATTTCCTGGATAAACCTCCAGCTCAAGCCACAAACGTCAGGAGAAAAACATCTGTAAATAGAGAAAGTCAAAGAAGCTATGGAGAGAAAACTGGTGTGGATGTGGGTGTACCGTTGAGCAGACTTGTCGCTGAGTTTGGAGAAACCCATGAAGGTCCTTCAGGGGGTGATGATGGCCGTCACGTGCCCAACATGCTGCCATCCCAGCATCAGCAGCATGAAGAAAGTAAGAAGCACGGACCAGAGCTGGGACCAGCGGCATGTTGGGGTGATGGCCTCGCTGCTAGAACGATGAAGGCCAGCCCGTGCCCTCCACCGCCTGCGCCACATACAAACACGTGAACATCAACAGGTCAGGACACACGCAAAACACGCAACCCCACAGTTTCAGACACACGCAAACACACAGGTCAGACACACGCAAACCACGCAAACAACCACAGGTCAGACACACGCAAACAAAACCACAGGTCAGGACACACGGCAAACACGCAAACACCACAGGTCAGACCACACGCAAACAGACACGCAGACCACCCACAGGTCAGACACACGCAAACACGCAACACCTCAGGTCAGACACACGCAAACACGCAACACCCACAGGTCAGACACACGCAAACAGACACGCAGACACCACAGGTCAGACACACGCAAAAACCACCACAGTCAGACACACGCAAACACGCAAAACACCACAAGTTCATACACACGCAAACACGCAGACACCTCAGGTCAGGACCACACGCAAACACGCAAACACCTCAGGTCAGACACACGCAAAACCGCCAAACACCACAGGTCGACACACGCAAACAGAACACGCAAACACCACAGTCAGACACACGCAACACACAGGTCAGGACACACGCAAACACGCAAACACCACAGGTAAGACACACGCAAACACGCCAGGACCCACCTCAGGTCAGACACACGCAAACACGCAAACACCACAGGTCAGACACCACGCAAACACGCAGACACCTCAGGTCAGAACACGCAAACACGAAACACCACAGGTCAGACACACGCAAACAGACACGCAGAAACACCACAGGTCAGGGACACAGCAACACGCAAACACCACAGGTCAGACACACGCACACGCAAACACCACAGGTCAGACACACGCAACATGCAAACAACCAGGTCAGAACACGCAAACATGCAACACCACAGGTCAGACACACGCAAACACGCAAACACCAACAGGTCAGACACACGCCAACCACGCCAAACACCAAGGGTCAGACACACGCAAACACCACAGGTCAGAACACACGCAAACACGCAAACACCACAGGTCAGACACACGCAAACACACAAACCACCACAAGGTCAGACACACGCAAACACCACAGGTCAGAACACACGCAAAACACGCAAACACCACAGGCTCAGACACACGCAGACACCACAGGTAGACACACGCCAAACACCACAGGTCAGCACACGCAAACACGCAGACACACACAGGTTCAGACACACGCAAACACGCAAAACACCCCACAGGTCAGCACACGCAAAACACGCAAACACCACAGGTCAGACACACGCAACACGCAAACACCCACAGGTCAGACCACACGCAAACACGCAAACAACCCACAGGTCAGACACACGCAAAACACGCAGACACCACAGGTCAGACAACACAAACACGCAGACCACCACAGGTCAGACACACGCAACACGCAAACACCAAGGTCAGACACACGCAAGAACCACAGGTCAGACACACGCCAAACACCACAGGTCAGACACACGCAGACCAACCACAGTTCAAGACACACGCAAACACGCAGACAACCACAGGTCAGACACACGCAAACACGCAGACACCACAGTCAGACCACAGCAGACACCCACAGTCAGGGACACACGCAAAACACGCAAACCACCACAGGGTCAGACACACGCAAACCACCGCAGACACCACGGTCAGACACACGCAAAAAACACGCAAACACTCAGTCAGACACACGCCAAACACGGCAAACCACCACAGGTCAGACACACTCAACACGCAGACCCACAGGGTCAGACACACGCAAACACGCAAACACCCACAGTCAGACACACGCAGAACACCACAGGTCAGACACACGCCAAACCGCAAACACCACAGGTCAAGGACACACGCAAACACGCCAAACACCACAGTCAGACACACGCATACACCACAGGTCAGACACACGCAGACACCGCAAACGACACAGGTCAGGACACACGCAAAACACCAAGGTCAGACACACGCAAACACCACAGGTCAGACACACGCAAACACGCAAACACCAAGGTCAGACACACGCAAGACACGCAGACACACAGGTCAGACACGCAAACACCACAGGTCAGAACACACGCAAACACGCAAACACCCACAGGTCAGACACACGAAAACACCACAGGTCGACACACGCAAAACACGCAGGACCACCACAGTCAGACACACGGCAAACACGCAAACACCACAGGTCAGACCAAACACGCAAACACCACAGGTCAGACACACGCAAACACCGCAAACACCACAGGTCAGACACACGCAAACACCGCAAACACCACAGGTCGACACACGCAACACGCAAACACCACAGGCTTCAGACACACGCAAACACGCAAAACACCACAGGTCAGACACACGCAAACACCACAGGTCAGACACACGCAACACGCAGACACCACAGGTCAGACACACGCAAAACAGACACGCAACACCACAGGTCAGACACACGCAAACACGTGAACACCCACAGGTCAGACCACACGCCAAACACGCAAACACCCACAGGCAGGACACAACGCAAACCACGCAGACACCAACAGGTCAGACACACGCAAACACGCAGACACACAGGTCAGACACACGCAAACACCACAGGTCAGACACACGCAACATGCAAACAACCAGGTCAGAACACGCAAACATGCAACACCACAGGTCAGACACACGCAAACACGCAAACACCACAGTCAGGAACACGCAAAAACACGCAAACACCACAGGTCAGACCACACGCAAACACGCCAGACACCACAGGATCAGACACACGCAAACACGCAAAACACCACAGGTCAGAACACGCAAACACGCAGACACCACAGGTCAGACACACGCAAACACGCAGACACCACAGGTCAGACACACGCAAAACACGCGACACCACAGTGGTCATGGACACACGCAAACACGCAGACCCCCAGGTCAGACACACGCAAACACGCAGACACCACAGGTCAGAACACGCAGACACCACAGGTCAGACACACTCAAACACGAGACACCACAGGTCCAGACACACGCAAAAACGCAAACCACCACAGGTCAGACACACGGCAAACACGCAGACACCCACAGGTCAGGGACACACGCAAACACGCAGACACCAAGTCCTAAACACAGGCCAGGACACACGCTCAAAGTCTGACACAGGTCAGGACACACGCACAAAGTCTGACACGAGGTTAAGGACAACACGCTCAAAGTCTGAACACCACAGGTCAGACACACGCAGACACCACAGGCAGACACACGCAACACGCAGACACCACAGGTCAGACCACACGCAAACAACCACAGGTCAGACCACACGCAAACACGCAAACACCACAGGTCAGACACACGCAAACACGCAAACACCACAGGGTCAGACACACGCAACAAACCCAGGTCAGACAACGCAAACACGCAGACACCACAGGTCAGACACACGCAACACGCAAACCCTCAGGTTTCAGGACACACGCCAAACACGCAAACACCACAGGTTCAGGACACACGCCAAAACACCACAGGTCGACCACACGGCAAACACGCAGGACACCACAGGTCAGACACACGCAAACACCACAGGTCAGACCACACGCAAACACGCAAACCACCACAGGTCAGACACACGCAAACACGCAAACACCAACAGGTCAGACACACGCAAAACACGCAAACACCAAGGTCAACACACGCAAACACGCAAACACCACAGGTCAGAACACACGCAAACACCACGGTCAGGACACACGCAAACACGCAAACACCACAGGTCAGACACACGCAAACACGCAAACACCACAGGTCAGACACACGCAAACACCACAGGTCAGACACACGCAAAACACGCAAACACCCCAGGTAGACACACGCAAAACACGCACACACGCAAACACCACAGGTCAGACACACGGCAAACACGCAAACACCTCAGGTCAGGGACACACGCAAACACCGCAGACACCACAGGTCAGACACACGCAAACACCACAGGGTCAGACACCACCGCAAACCGCAGGGACACCCAGGTCAGACACACGCAGACACGCAGACACCACAGGTCAGGACACACGCAAACACCACAGGTCAAGGACACACCAAAACACGCAGACACCACAGGTCAGACACACGCAAACACCACAAGTCAGACACACGCAAACACCAAAACACCACAGGTCAGACACACGAGACACGCAGACACCGACAGGTCGACACACCAAACACGCAAACACCATAGGTCAGACACACGCAGACACGCAGACACCACAGGTCAGACACACGCAAAAAAACACGCAAAACCACAGGTCAGACACACGCAGACACGCAGACCACCACAGGTCAGACACACGCAGGACACGCATGACACCACAGGTCAGACCACACGCAGACACGCAAACACAAGGGTCAGGACCACGCAAACACGCAGACACCCACAGGTCAGACACACGCAAGACACGCAGGACACCACAGGTTCAGACCACACGCAGACACTGGCAGGACACCCACAGGTCAGACAACACGCAAGACACGCAGACATCACGGTCAGACACACGCAGACACGCAAACACCACAGGTCAGACACACGCAAACACGCAAACACCACAGGTCAGGGACCACATGCAAACATGCAAACACCACCAGGTCAGACCACACGCAAACACGCAACCACCACAAGGTCAACACACGCAAACAGCAAACACCACAGAGTCAGACACAGCAGACACGCAGACAACAACACAGGTCAGGCACACGCAAACACGCAAACACACAGTCAGGACACACACAAACACGCAAAACACCACAGGTCAGGACACACGCAAACACGCAAACACCACAGGTCAGACACATTGCAAACATTTGCAAACACCACAGGTTCAGACACATGCAAACATGCAAACACCACAGGTCAGACACATGCAAACACGCAAACACCACAGGCAGAACAACATGCAAACACGCAAACACCAAGGTAGACACACGCTAAACACGCAAACACACAGGTCAGACAACACCAAACACGCAGACACCACAGGGTCCAGACACACGCAAAACCACGGTCATACACCACGGCAAACACCACAGGTCAGACACCCGCAAACACGCAAACACCACAGGTCAGACCACCACGCAGACACCACAGGTCAGGACACAACGCAAACACCACAGGTCAGACACACGCAAACACGCAAACACCTCAGGTCGACACACGCAAACACCACAGGTCAGACAACAACGCAAACACGGCAAACCACCACAGGTCAGACCACCACGCAAACACGCAAAACACCACAGGTCAGACACACGCAAACACGCAAAACACCACAGGTCAGGACACCACAAACAACCAAGGTCAGACACACACAAACACGCAAAACACCACAGGTCAGACACACCGCAAACACGCAAAACACCACCAGGTCAGACACACGCAGACCACCACAGGTTCAGGACACACGCAAAACGCAAACACCACAGTCAGACACACGCAAACACGCAAACACCACAGTCAGACACATGCAAACACGCCAGACACCACAGGTCAGACACACGCAAACACGCAAACACCTCAGGTCAGGCCCACACGCAAACACGCAAACACCAACAGGTCAGACACCACGCAAACAACACGCAGGACACCACAGGTCAGACACACGCCAACACGCAAACACCACAGTTTCAGGACACACGCAAAACACGCAAACCACCCACAGTTCAGACACACACAAACACGCCAGACACCACAGGTCAGACACACGCAAACACGCAAACACCTCAGGTCAGGCCCACACGCAAACACGCAAACACCAACAGGTCAGACACACACAAACACGCAAACACCACAGGTCAGACACACACAAAACACGCAAACACCACAGGTCAGACACACACAAACAACGCAAAAACCACAGTCAGAACACACACAAAAACGCAAACACCACAGGTTCAGACACACACCAAACACGCAAACACACAGGGTCAGACACACGCAAAACACGCAAACACCACAGGTCCAAGACACACGCAACACCAAGGTACAGACACACACAAACACGCAAACACACAGGTCAGACGCACACACAAACACGCAAACACCACAGGTCAGACAACACGCAAAACACGCAAACACCACAGGGTCAGACACACGCAAACACGCAGACACCACAAGGTCAGACACACGCAAACACGCAGACAACCACAGGTCAGGGACACACGCAAAACACGCAAACACCACAGGTCAGACACACGCAAACACCACAGGTCAGACACACCACAAACACGCAGGACACCCACAGGTTCAGACACACACAAACACCACAGGTTCAGACACACGCAGACACGCAAACACCAAGGTCAGACACACGCAAAACCACAGGTCAGACACCACACAAAACACGCAGACACACAGGTCAGACACACGCAAACACCACAGGTCAGGACACACGCGGCAAACACGCAGACCCACAGGTCAGACACACACAAACACCCACAGGTCAGACCAACGAGACACGCAAAACCACAGGGTCAGACACCACACAAACACGAAAACACCCACAGGTCAGACACACACAAACACGCAAACACCACAGGTCAGACCACACGCAAACACGCAAAACACCACACGTCAGGACACACGCAGACACGGCAGGACACCACAGGGTCAGACCACACACAAAACACGCAAACACCCCACAGGTCAGACACACGCAGGACACCACAGGTCAGACACACCACAAACACGCAAACACCCAGGTCAGACACACGCAAACACACAGGTCAGACACACGCAACACGCAGACACCCACCAGGTCAGACACACGCAAACACGCAACACCACAGGTCAGACACACGCAAACACGCGACACCACAGGTCAGACACACGCAAAACACGCAAAACACCCACAGGGTCAGACACACGGCAAACACGCAACACCACAGGTCAGACACACGCAAACACGCAGACACCACAGGTCAGACACACGGCAGACACCAACAGGTCAGACACACGCAAACACGGCAAACACCACAGTGTCGCACACGCAAACACGCCAACACCACAGGTCAGACACACGCAAACACGCAGACAACCACAGGTCAGACACCACGCAGACACGCAGACACCACAGGTCAGACCACACCAGACACCACAGGTCAGACCAACGCAAACACGGCAAACACCAACAGGTAGACACACGCAAACACGCAGACACCCACAGGGTCAGACACACGCAAAACACGCAAACACCACAGGTCAGACACACGCAACACGCAGACACCACAGGTCAGACACACGCAAACACGCAAACACCACAGTTCAGACACACGCAAACACGCAGACACCACCAGGTCAGGACACACGCAAACACGCAGACACCCACAGGTCAGACACCACGCAGACACCACAGGTCAGACACACGGCAAACACGCAGACACCACAGGTAGACACACGCAAACACGCCAGACACCACAGGTCAGACACACGCAAACACGCAAACACCTCAGGTCAGGCCCACACGCAAACACGCAAACACCAACAGGTCAGACACCACGCAAACACGCAAACACCACAAGGTCAGACACACGCAAACACGCAGACACCACAGGTCAAGACACAACGGAAAACGCCAGACACCACAGGGTCAGAACACACACAAAACACGCAGACACCACAGGTCAGACAACACGCAAAACACGCAGACACGCAGACACCAGGTCAGACACACGCAAACACGCAGGACACGCAACACCACAGGGTTCAGGACACACACAAACACGCAGACACGCAGAACACCACAGGTCAAGACACACGCAAACACGCAAACATCCACAGGTCAGACACACGCAAACACGCCAAACACCACAGGTCAGACACACGCAAACCGCAAACAACACAGGTCAGACACACACAAACACGCAAACACGCAAACACCACAGGTCAGACACACACAAACACGCAGACCACCCAGGTCAGACACCACAAACACGCAGACACGCAGACACCACAGGTCAGACACACGCAAAAACAACCGCAGACACCGACAGTTCAGACACACACAAACACGCAAGACACGCAGAACAACCACAGGTTGTCAGACACACGCCAAACACGCAGATGAACACAGGTCAGGACACACGCACAGAGTCAGGACAACGCTCAAAGTCCTGAACACAGGACATTACACAGCACACAGGTCAGGAACACACGCTTCAGACACACGCAAACACGCCAGACACGCAGACACCACAGGTCAGACACACGCAAACACGCAGACACGCAGACACCACAGGTCAACACACGCAACACGCAGACCACGCAGACACCACAGGTCAGACCACACACAAACACGCAAGACACGCAGACACACAGGTCAGACCACAACGCCCAAACACGCAGACACCACAGGTCAGACACACGCAAGACACGCAGACACCAAGGTCAGACACACGCAAGACACGCAGACACACAGGTCAGACACGCAAACACCACAGGTCAGAACACACGCAAACACGCAGACACCACAGGTCAGGACCACACACAAACACGCAAACACCACAGGGTCAGACACACGCAAAACACGCAAACACCCACCAGGTTCAGACACACGCAAACACGCAAACACCTTGCAGGTCAGACACACGCAAACACGCAGACACCACAGGTCAGGACAACACGCAAACACGCAACACCACAGGTCAGACACCGCAAACATGCAAACACCACAGGTCAGACCACGCAAACACGCAAACACGCAAACACCACAGTCAGACACACGCAACACACAGGTCAGGACACACGCAAACACGGCAGGACACCACAGGTCAGACCACGGCAAACACGCAAAACCACAGGTCAGACACACGCAAAACACGGCAGACACCACAGGTTCCAGACCACACGCAACACACGCAAACACGCAAACACGCAAACAACCACATCAGACACACGCAAACACCAACAGTCAGACACACGAAACACGCAAACACCACAGGTCAGACACACGCAAAACACGCAGACACCACAGGTCAGACACACGCAACACGGCAGACACGCACAGCGTCAGACACACGCAAACACGCAGGACACCACAGGTCAGACCACCGCAAACATGCAACACCACAGGTCAGACACACGCAAACACGCAAACACCACAGTCAGGAACACGCAAACATGCAAACACCACAGGTCAGACACACGCAAACACGCAGACAACCACAGGTCAGACACACGCAAACACACAGACACCACAGGTCAGACACACGCAGGACACCCAGCAGGTTCCAGACACACGCAAACACGCAGACACCACAGGTCAGACACACGCAAACACACAGACACCACAGCGTCAGACACACGCAGACACCACAGGAGTCAGACACACGCAAACACGCAGACAACAACACAGGTCAGGCACACGCAAACACGCAAACACACAGTCAGGACACACACAAACACGCAAAACACCACAGGTCAGGACACACGCAAACACGCAAACACCACAGGTCAGACACACGCAGACACCACAGGGTCAGACACACCAAACACGCAAACACCACAGGTCAGACACACGCAAAACACGCAAACACCACAGTCAGACACACACAAACACGCCAGACACCACAGGTCAGACACACACAAACACGCAAACACCACAGAGTCAGACACACGCATAACACGCAAAACACCCAGGTCAGGACACACGCAAAACACGCAGACACCACAGGTCAGACACACGCAAAACACGCAAACACCACAGGTCAGACACACGCAACACGCAGACACCACAGGTCAGACACACGCAAACACGCAAACACCACAGTCAGACACACGCAAACACCGCAAACACCACAGGTCAGACCACACGCAAACACGCAGAACACCACAGGTCAGACACACGCAAACACCAACAGGTAGGACCCACACTTTCAAACACGCAGACACCACAGGGCAGACCACACGCAAACACGCAGGACACCACAGGGCAGACACACGCAAACACGCAGACACCACAGGTCAGACACACGCAAACACGCAGGACACCAAGGTCAGACCACACGCAGACACGCAAACACCACAGGTTCAGACACACGCAGACACCACAGGTCAGACACACGCAAACACGCAAACACCTCAGGTCAGGCCCACACGCAAACACGCAAACACCAACAGGTCAGACACCACGCAAACACGCAAACACCACAAGGTCAGACACACGCAGACACGCAAACACCTCAGGTCAACACACGCAACACGCAAAAACACCACAGGTCAGATCACAGCGCAAAACACGCAAAACACCACCAGGTCAGACACACGCAAACACGCAAACACCTCAGGTCAGGCCCACACGCAAACACGCAAACACCAACAGGTCAGACACCACGCAAACACGCAAACACCACAAGGTCAGACACACGCAAAACACGCAAAACACCACAGGTCAGACAACCGCAAACACGCAGACACGCAAACACCACAGGTCAGACACACGCAAACACGCAAACACGCAAACACCACAGGTCAGACACACGCAAACACGCAAACACCTCAGGTCAGGCCCACACGCAAACACGCAAACACCAACAGGTCAGACACCACGCAAACACGCAAACACCACAAGGTCAGACACACGCAAACACGCAGACACCACAGGTCAGACACACGGCAAACACGCAAACACCACAGGTCAGACACACGCAAACACCACAGGTCAGACACACACAAACACTGCAAACACCACAGGTCAGACACACGGCAGACACACAGGGTTCAACACACGGCAAAACACGGCAGACACCACAGGTCAGACACACGCAAGACACGCAAACCAACCTCAGGTCAGGACACACGCAAACACGCAAACACCACAGTCAGACACACGCAAACACCGCAAACACCACAGGTCAGACCACACGCAAACACGCAGAACACCACAGGTCAGACACACGCAACACCACAGGTCAGACACACGCAAACACGCAAACACCAAACACCACAGGTCAGACACACGCAAACACGCAAACACGCAAACACCACAGGTCAGACACACGCAAACACGCCAGACACCACAGGTCAGACACACGCAAACACGCAAACACCTCAGGTCAGGCCCACACGCAAACACGCAAACACCACAGGTCAGACACAACGCAAAACACGCCAGACACCACAGGTCAGACACACGCAAACACGCAGACACACAGGTTCAGACACACGCAAACACGCAGACACCACAGGTCAGAACACACGCAAACACCACGGTCAGGACACACGCAAACACGCAAACACCACAGGTCAGACACACGCAAACACGCAAAAACACCACAGGTCAGACAACGCAAAACACGCAAACACGCAAACACCACAGGTCAGACACACGCAAACCACCACAGGGTCAAGAACACACGCAACACGCAAACACCTCAGGTCAGGCCCACACGCAAACACGCAAACACCAACAGGTCAGACACCACGCAAACACGCAAACACCACAAGGTCAGACACAACGCAAAACACGCAAACACGCAAACAACGGCACAGGTCAGGACACACGCAAACACCACAGGTCAGACACACGCAAACACCACAGGTCAGACACACGCAAACACGCCAGACACCACAGGTCAGACACACGCAAACACGCAAACACCTCAGGTCAGGCCCACACGCAAACACGCAAACACCAACAGGTCAGACACCACGCAAACACGCAAACACCACAGGTCAGACACACGCAAACACGCAAACACGAAACAACACAGGTCAGGACCACACGCAAACACGCAAACACCACAGGTCAGAACACACGAAAACACCACAGGTCGACACACGCAAAACACGCAGGACCACCACAGTCAGACACACGGCAAACACGCAAACACCACAGGTCAGACCACGCAGACACGCAGACACCAAGTGTCAGGGACACACGCAAACACCACAGGTCAGGACACACGCCAAAAACACGCAAACACCACAGGTCAGACACCACGCAAAACACGCAAACACCCACCAGGTTCAGACACACGCAAACACGCAAACACCTTGCAGGTCAGACACACGCAAACACGCAGACACCACAGGTCAGGACACACGCAAACACGCAAAACCACACAGGTCATACACACCGGCAAAACACCACAGGTCAGACACACGCGCAAACATTTGCAAACACCACAGGTCAGCACACGCAAACACGCAAACACGCAAACACCACCAGGTCAACACACGCAGACCACCACAGGTCAGGACACACGCAGACACCACAGGTCAGACACACGCAAAACACGCAAACACCACAGTCAGACACACGCAAACACGCAACACCACAGGTTCAAGGACACACGCAAACATGCCAAACACCCACAGGTCAGACCCACACGCAGACACCTCAGGTCAGGCCCACACGCAAACACGCAAACACCAACAGGTCAGACACCACGCAAACACGCAAACACCACAAGGTCAGACACACGCAAACACGCAGACACCACGCCAAACACCACAGTCAGAACACACGCAAACACCACAGGTCAGACACACGCAACACGCAAACACCAAGGTCAGGACACACGCAAAAACCACGGCAAACACCACAGGTCAGACACACGCAAGACACGCAGACACCAAGGTCAGACACACGCAAGACACGCAGACACACAGGTCAGACACGCAAACACCACAGGTCAGACACACGCAAACAAACCCACAGGTCAGACACACGCAAACACGCAAACACCACAGGTCAGACACACGCAAACACCACAGGTCAGGACACACGCAGACACCCACAGGTCAACCACACACAAACACGCAAACACCCCCACAAGGTCCAGACACCGGCAAACACGCAAACACGCAAACACCACAGGCAAACACCACAGGTCAGACCACGCAAACACGCAAACACGCAAACACCACAGTCAGACACACGCAACACACAGGTCAGGACACACGCAAACACGCAAACACCACAGGTAAGACACACGGCAAACACCAAACACCCACAGGTCAGACACACGCAAACATGCCAAACACCACAGGTCAGACACACGCAAAACACGCAAACACCCAGGTCAGACACACGCAACACGCAGGACCACCAACAGGTTCAGACACACGCAAACACGCAGACACGCAAACACCACAGGTCAGACACACACAACACCACAGGTCAGACACACGCAAACACACAGGTCAGACACACGCAAACACAGCAAACACCACAGGTCAGACCACACGCAAACACGCAAACACGCCAAACACCCAAGGTCAGACACACGCAAACACGCAAACACCACAGTCAGACACACGCAAACACCGCAAACACCACAGGTCAGACCACACGCAAACACGCAGAACACCACAGGTCAGACACCGCACAAACACCCACGGTCAGACACACGCAAACATGCAAAAACCACCACAGGTCCAGACACACGCAAACACGCAAACACGCAAACCACCACAGGTCA
>VHKM01001338.1:0-40068 GCA_007210695.1 Neogobius melanostomus
GGCAACGCAACTGACCAGTATGGATGTTTTGACTCTAACCATCTCACTCCCACAAAATAGGGGTCATTAGGACACTCAGACATAGAGCTAAAGAAGGTGCCTCCAGTGCAGAAGGAAAGACCAAAGAGGAGCAACATGTCCAGAGAGGCCCTCTCAGACTGTGGCTATCCTAACTGGTCCTTCACTAAAGCACAAAGGACAGGAGACCCAAAGAGCAGGACAGACAGGACTACAGAACCCAGAAGAAAGGGAGTTGCGTGCGTATGTACCGGGGTTCAAGAGAAACTTCAGAGAATCTTTAAACAATACAAGATCCCAGTGTATTAAACCTGTGAACACACTGAGACAAAATTAGTTTCATCGCCAAAAAGACAAAACTCCTAGCCACAAACAAAGCAATTTGGTTTTTATTCTATTCGATGCAAAGAAGAAGAATGCAAAGAAGCATTATATTGGGAGAAACCAAACAAGTCTTACAGAAGAGAACTTTATCAACACAGAAGAGAAAGCACCAAGCGGCCCTCAGTCGGCGGTGCACCTACACCTTAAAAGCCTCCAATCACTCCTTTGAGGACGGGGAGGTCAAATTTTAGCTAAAGAAGAACGTTGGTTTGAAAGAGGAGTAAAGAAGCTATTTTTTGTCAGAAAAGAAAATCCCTCCATGAACGAAATGGTGGGCTAAGATTTAATCTTTTCTGCTTTTTACTCCAATCTGCTTCGGGGAAAACCGAAAGGACACCGCCCAGTCCAAGACGGCGATACCTCCGATAAACAAAAGAACCATAGGCAGGTGATTTAGCCAGTGATTCATCTATGAATAGGACAGGGCTGACCGATACTGGGGGGAGCAGTCGTTAACAGACGCTCTAACTTCAAAGGTGTTTACCCACAGGTGAGAGTTAGCTGGTGATTAGAGGGGAGGAGCCCGGGTCTAACCCAACTTCCTCCTAACTGGTCTTTATATACACGCGTGCTAAGAGGGTAAACTTGTTCACTGACGAAGCCTTTTGGATGAGAGGCGAAACGTTTGGAGACCTCAACTACCAAGTACAGAAGAGACTCAGTACCACCTTGAAGCATGGACAACTCCTGGTACGACTTGAGAACTTACACAGACATGAATCTGGCAATGTGAGTTTTTTGTTATTGAAAGTGTTTTTTTGTGTTTTGAGTCAAACGGCGACGCCCTAAAGATGGGCTGGTGTTAATGTTTTACAGCTAAAGTGAAAAGCAGCCATAACAGGCCATCAATAAGGATGAAGTGGTTCGGCCACTCCAAATCCACTTACAATGCTGCGGCTTAACGGGGTTGTTTTCTTTGTTACACCTGCGACGTGGATGGTGACCTGGAGGTACGTGCATGTGTGGACAGAAGCTGTGATACCCCGGTATGTTGGATCCAGTGTGTTATAAAAGTTAGGCTGTAGTAGGGGAGACCCGGGTATGGTGTAACATGGGGAGAAGTTGTTAACACACCAATTAAACATTCAGGGATAAGATAGGGAGTCAAATGAACCATATCAGTGTTTACCACTTCCTCCTGATCCCGACATGGAGATTCTCAAGGTGTAAACAGGTTCATTGCAGATCTATGAGAAAAAAATGATTTTGAGGTAAGAAAGTAAACCCTTTTTGACCAAAGTATATTTTGTTTAGTGCTTATACCTATAGCACATAAACAATTTGACTAACATTAGATTAAATGTAGTTTCTCAGGCAAAATGTGATGCACATTTCCCCTGCTATTCAAAACATTATGCTGATACAGCTCGGCTAAACAATGCTTGACAGGGGCGGGGATGGTGTAAACATCAATCCCCTAATACCAGTTAGTAACACTTACTTGTTTTTAATACTTTTTACCGAATGCTAACAGTGGAAAAGAATGACTGACAGTTTTGTGCAGCTAATGTTTTTAAAAAAAAAGCATCTGATGTGGTCAGAAACGAAGGGCAGGTTCAGATCATTGCAGGCACATGGAGCTGCATGTAAAACTGAGCAGATACTGGGTAAAACACTGCAGAAGCTGAGAGACCAGGGTCCAAGTGATCATCTACACAGTTTTCTCTGAGGTGGCAGGAGGAAGTGTTGGCCTGAGTGTTTTGACTACCAGACATCAAACCTGTATTATGGACGACTCCACGTGAGGGTTAAGCATATAGCAATATAAATATATATATATATATATATAATATATATATATATATATATGCTATGTATATATATATATATATATATATATATATATATATATATATATATACATAGCATCTTTTTAATTTAAAAAAATTAGGCCATCGTGAAGTATTGAATAAAATACGCGGACGATAAGAGTAATCGTTAGGAAGTAGTTGTATTGCAAAATCCTCTCCGATACCATCTCTAAAACTCAGCAACTGCAGATTATCCCAAAAACGTACATTTTGGTCTCAATATGACATTCCCCCTGTCCTCCTCTGGAAGGAATGGTAATGGCAAACTTCAGTTGGACATAATGAACATGTGCTGGCTTAAGCAGCGGGACCCTTAAATGATATGAATTGAATGACTGTGTAGTGTGTAAACTATGGTAACCTTTGTTGAACAGTGGTCCCAGCTCTCCTCAGCGTCATTTTGAACCAGGTCAAAGGCAGATGTTAGTGGTCTTATACATTGGATTGCTAAGGAATAATAGTGGGAGTAAATCTTAGTTGTCTCTAATTGCTGTGATTTTGTTTCAAATTTGGCAGCCTCAACTTCAGTCAGCCTGTCCCAGGGCCGTGGAGTGAAAGAATGATTTTACTGTATAGGGCTTCAGTGTCTTGAAAAGTGATTAATAAATATAATACCATGTTACAAATACTATACATATAATCGGCTAAGTAAGATTTTAAAGTGGGTATGACAAGCTTAGACATTTTTAAATGTTTACTTTATTATGTGAGATACGTCGGTTATGTTAAAATAGTTTACGTGTAAAATGATTGTGAAGAAAAGTGCAGGTAGAGTACTAAATTGATTACACAACAACAAGGGAGACGCGATTTAACAATGTTTACTGAAGGATGGGTGTTGAGTTGGAAGTAAAATAAAATGGTGTCCTTTAAGAGACAATTATCAATAATTAACAACCTATTGGTCCGAGAATATCAGCAGAGTTATCCCTTCAGTTCTCTCTGAATTCTAAACAATTTGCATTGACCATCAAAATATATCAATGTTAATTTATTTTTCCCTCTCAAATAGAATCTGGAGGAAATTGAGGACACTCAGCAGAATATCTCCTATCCACTGAAGATCGTCAAAGTCGGTGACACGTATGAGAACAACATTGATGGCCTCCAATGCATCACAGGTTTGGGCAATGTCGCCAAGCCTCCTGCATTCTTGTTGGCGATATATACGCGTTGGACTTGAACTATCCACCCAAACTTCAGCAGACATTTCAAACTTTTCAGATACTGATTGTTGCAAAGATACTCATGAGTGTGTCTAAAGACCAGTAGCCATATAAATAATCCATATTTGTCTATCATTCCTGTTCCTTGATGTTGAGTTGTACTTTCCTCTGCATTATCCGCTGTTCTAGTTTAATTGTGCCAGAGGGAGAAAATACTGTACACTCTTGTATAAAATTGAAGTAGACAAATAATAAAATTTTCATTGAATAATAATCAATGAACTCATCAAATAATTGAATTGTCAATAAATAATTTAAATAATCATTACAAGTAATAAAAAAAGAAAAATTCTATTTAATTTTATGTTGTAAGTAGGTGCAGTATGGCCACTCCTCAAACCAAATTGAGGTGTCTATTTGCGAATAGACACTTTTTTTTTTATTTGACCAGAGAATCGCTCTGGTTCTGCCTCCGAGTTTGAGGAATGAGTTTGACAGATAGCTGGGCTAATAAGTTTACATCCCCAACATACTTTTTCAGAGAATATGTATAATAACATACAAATCTTTCTTTGCTCGTGATTAGTGATTCTATTATATAAAAAACTGTTTACTCTTTTAAATCATGACAACATAAACTTCCCAAATGACCTGATCAAAGTTTACATAACCCTGTACTTAATGAGTACCTGTACATCAATGACAACCTGTAAGTTTTGTGGTAGTTGTGGATGAGGCTCTTGATTTTCTCAGATGGTAAATCTGCCAATTCTTCTTGGCAAAAAACCTCCAGTTCATGTAAAACCTTGAGCTGTCTTGCATGAACTGCACATTTGAGATCTCCCCATTAACACTGGAGGATTTTTGCCTAGAAGAATAGGCAGATTTACCATCTGAGAAAACCCAAGAGCCTCATCCACAACTACCACAAAACATTACAGGCTTGATATAAAAAGGGACAATACTCAGTATTAAGTACGGGGTATTAAGTAACTTCACAATATAAATGAGAAGGAAGGTCTAGAACATGATTAAAACTAAACGTCCTAAAAGAACATTTGCATAACTCCTTAAAATATTTATTGACACCTTAAAATAAGTCTTGGTTTAATTCAATGAACATTTACTCATTCAATGACATATATTCATGTATTTGTATGGTGCATTAAAAAATAGTGCTAATGGAAATCAGCTGATTGGTCTATTGGTATGTATGGTAAAAGTATCAATACAAAAACAATTCTTTAAAAAAATGTTTGCTCATATTTTTTCTTTTCTTTTTTACTTAAAACTGGAGTGGTGTGGAACAAAAATTGTACAGAGTACTTCTGTTGGAAGAGAAATCAGATGGAAAAATGTTTCAAAATGTAACATTGACAAATATATTTTTTTAATATATATTTACGTTTAATTGTGTTCACAACTTTATTAATATTGTGAAAAATAAATGTTGACATGGAAAAGCTTCAAAGGTTTTATTTCAGAACACAAGCATATTGGTATAAATGTTTTAAAGTAATGTTGTTTTTCAGAGCTAACATTCTTGGCAAAGATGATGATCTCAGTTGTTTTTTTTGTATTCTACTAGAAAACATGTTCGGAGAAAATATTAACTCAAAGAAATGTAATTGTTTAATCAGAGCAAAAAATTGCTGGGAAAAAATGTTATCTTAAACTAATTTTATAATTTCATTAGAACACTAACATGTTAGGTATAATTGATTGGCTCAAAGTAATTTCATTGCTTTAGCTTAACACACAATTGTTGGGAAAAATGATAACCTTGAAGCAATGTCCTTCGTTTCTTTGAAGTATTTGTTTTGTTTATCTGTAAGCATAAAACGACAAAAGTTGTCAGAACATAATTTGGGCAATGCACCACTTACGTCATTTTTATGCTTTAGATTTAAGCAACACTTTTAACAGTGTGGTCTCCCCTATAGTACGATTCTAACACTGTTCATCTACAGGCCTCCCTACGGCGGAAACATCCAGCGCTCCGAGCACGGGAGTTCTGGGGTTAAGGCCGTGGTTACTCTGATCACCAGCACATTTTATGGACTGTCACATCTGTTACAGTGGAACATGTGAACTATGAAAGAAAACTTATTATAAATAAACCAAAGCGTTTCTATAATCATGTCTCTGTCATCATCGAGCTAGACCAACCTGTGTTCGCCTTTAAGTTAACTTTAACTTTAGCGTGCTAGATCCCCTCTGGTCACATTTACTAAATCCTCCATAAAGCACAGTTTAGCTGCTGAGACTCTGTGTTCAGGTCAGTTCTTACTGTGAGTCTGGAGCAGGTTCACCACTGAAGTTTAGAGGGTATCCTTTAGACCGGTCACTCTTCATGGACAGAGCAGACACTGAGGCTGTAGATCTGCTTCTGTGGAGAGAACATTAGGTTTTTCAGCCTGAGAAGTGAAGCTGGATCTACACTGAGCTTCAGGAGCCAAACAGCAGGGGCCCGTTGTACGTTTACTGAGTCAGAACAAAGTATCAGCAGCTCGTGTGTGATGCAGGTGATGGAGACGTCTGAGGCTGATCAAAGAGCAGAGCAAGAAACCAACATTCTTTTACTGACATCTGAAATAAGCTACACATTCATCTGTGCTAGAGTCATGGGCGTGTCCCAGAGCGGTGGGCGTGTCCCAGAGAGCGGTGGGCGTGTCCCAGAGAGCGGTGGTTGTGTCCCAGAGAGCGTGGGCGTGTCCCAGAGAGAGGCGGGCGTGTCCCAGAGAGCGGTGGGCGTGTCCAGAGAATGGTGGGCGTGTCCCAGAGAGCGATGGGCGTGTCCTAGAGAGCGGTGGGTGTGTCCTAGAGAGTGGTGGGCGTGTCCAAGAGAGCGGTGGGCGTGTCCCAGAGAGCGGTGGGGTGTCCCAGAGAGCGGTGGGCGTGTCCCAGAGAGAGGCGGGCGTGTCCCAGAGAGCGGTGGGCGTGTCCCAGAGAGCGGTGGGCGTGTCCCAGAGAGCGGTGGGGTGTCCCAGAGAGCGGTGGGCGTGTCACAGAGAGAGGCGGGGCGTGTCCCAGAGAGCGGTGGGCGTGTCTCAGAGAGCGGCGGGCGTGTCCCAGAGAGCGATGGGCGTGTCCCAGAGGTGTCCCAGAGAGCGGTGGGCGTGTCCAGAGAGCGATGGGCGTGTCCCAGAGAGCGGTGGGCGTGTCCTAGTGGTGTAGTGTGAGCTGAGCTTTAGTCAGCTGTAGTTTTAAATGTGCCACAGAGATCAGGTTTGAAATGACTTGATTTGACAGAACGGCAGTAAAGACCTGGCCCAGCAGCTCTGAGGAGCAGACCACGGGCTGCAGACAAGAGTCACTCAACAAACATTTTATAAAGAGTTACAGCCTGGTCTCGCACTCTGACATGAGGAGGACGTAGTTTATGTTTCATAGGATTTATTCGTCCAAACTCTTGAATTAAACCTTAAAGTCTGTTCTTTGTATCTCAGTGTTTTCCATTTCAGATCCAGAGCCATCAGAGCCTCACCCTGTCACTGTCCTCATATTACACTTTACAGCCCTTGTTTTGTTAATGACGTCTGCAGCCCGTGGTCTGCTCCTCAGAGCTGCTGGGCCAGGTCTTTACTGCCGTTCTGTCAAATCATTTCAACTTCACTTCTACGGCACATTTAAGAAAACTGCAAAATGCTAAACAAAGATCAGAACAGACGGATTGATTTGGAGGAGCTGTGGATCCTGAACTCTCTGATTTGGATGTGAATATCCTCAAATTAAAGCTGAGTCTGCACTTTGAGCTCTTATCCTTTATAAGACCGTGGGGAACTTATAAACAAACCAAAGAACAAAGTATCTCACTGCCTCTTTATTTAAGGAGATAATTTCACATGAGGTTTATTTCTCACCGTGAGTCTGGAGCAGGTTCAGGACTGAAACATGGAGGGTTTCCTTTAGACCAGTCACTCTTCATGGACAGAGCGGACACTGAGGCTGTAGATCTGTGAGTGGAGAGAAGAAGAGGCTGTTTTGTCTAAAACACATTTGTCTTTGAAGGAGGTTAAAGTGGATAAAAAAGGACTGAACTCACTTTCTCCCATAGAGCTTTGGCTCAGTGCTGCCCTCTGGAGGCTCAGTGCTGCCCTCTGGAGGCTCAGTGCTGCCCTCTGGAGGCTCAGTGCTGCCCTCTGGAGGCTTTGCTTTTCCTTCTGCCATTTCCTCCTCCTTGGGGAGAGTCAGAGCCGTTAAACACAGAGATAAACCTCATTCAAGTGAACGCTGTGTTTATTTTACCTGTGACTGGACCAACAGGAAACCGTGGGAGCGGCTCAGCGTCTCTGCTTGACTGCATTCCTCACCACATTCCTTCAGACGCACTTTGACTCCTCACAGATTCAGACACGTATTTCCTCTGACTGTTTAGAAGAAGCATTTACACACGTTACACTCATACAGCACTAATAACACACTCATTATGACACACAGATACAAAGAACTGATCCACTTAGTTCAGTGTTTCCCAACCAGGGGTACGTGGACCCCTCGAGGACCTAGCAGGGGAACATGGAACTATTTCAGACTCTATTTTGACAGGAAAAGCTCTCACCTCTCTCTCCCCCTCTCCTCTTTCCTTCCTGATGAGCGTGTGTCTGTAAACTGTAGCTCTGTCTTATTCTAAAGCCTCACCTGAGTGTGGGCTCTTCCTCTGTGGGACTCTCCCCTCTCTCACCTGAGTGTGGGCTCTTCCTCGTCTCCTCTTCCTCTGTGGGACTCTCCCCTCTCTCACCTGAGTGTGGGCTCTTCCTCGTCTCCTCTTCCTCTGTGGGACTCTCCCTGGTTCCTTTAGAGGACCTGCCGTCCCGTAATCTCCCCTTCAGCCGCACATTTCTGACACTGCGGCGGTTACACGGGGAGTAAAGGAATTCTTCACAGCGCTCTTTACCTGAGTCACATGACCAGCCCGCCCTCTGTCACCACAGCTCACACATTTAACCCTTAAGGCCCAGGAACAACTATTACATTTAGAGAATGTGAAACCTCTGCTGAACATCACTGATATAACAACAATGTTTGGCTCTGGATTTGGACTAAACTTTTTACACATTTAACAGACTTGAACATTTGTTGTTGTCATTTTAAAGTTTGATGAGGCGTTAGGCTGTGAGCTCCAGTTGAGAAGCTTTTAGATTTGGGTAAAGCCGAACTGGAGGAAAGGTGCTCGGTCCAGGCGGAGGTAACGGGTTCAAACTTATGGAGAGACGACACATCCAGTTTATTTGACTTTTATATTTTGAGTCCAAACTCCTGACTTTCAAACTTATTCCTCACATCCAGAGGCGGCTCGTACTCACTTACATGTACTCCAGTAACTCTTTGTAGTCATTGTACTTCTTAGAGTAGTACTTTTTACTTCTACTTGAGTAAAATGATAGTGGGTAAAACAGTTAGGGGAGAGTGGGGGAAGCTGAACCGCCCTTGTGGAAATAAAACATTTTTATTTTTTAACTGAGATTATAGATTTGATTTGACAGGATTTAAACAAAAAATAAATGTTTCTCTCAAAGTGAATTTTTGGTGTGAAACAAAAAACAAAGTCATGTGGGTCGTTTGTTTGGGTTAAAGCAAAATAGTTTAGGCAGATTCTTAAATAAACACGACTGTCTTTGTGTTTTCAAAGAAGAGAAAATGAGCTGAATAACAAACTACATTTCTATACTTTTTGTTTATTGGTGGTTTTGGGTGGAGACGAGCAAATGAATATTAAATATTACATTCACCTCTTACCACCCGCCTGAACCCAGCACTTTGTCTCCAGTTCAGCTTTACCCAAATCTAAAAACCTGTTGAAAGAAAGAGTCAAAATGAGGAGGAAAAAGTGATGACAAGGCTTTAGTTTTGTAGGTCTTAGCTTTCAAATGATGTGTTCCTCTGGGGCTGTGAACTGCAGTCCAGAAGCTTTAGATTTGGGTAAAACTGTAGAAAATGCGCTGGGTTTAGGCGGGGGTTAAGAGGTTAATCACTTACTGCAGCTGCACATCTGTAAACACACTCACGCTCTTGTTCTTTTCTTGATCACACTTTAAACTGAATCTTCTTACGCCCTTAGAGTCTTATACTTTTCACTTTTGATACTTTATTATCGATCTGATGTGTTTTATGCTTTATGATTGAACTGATAATAATTCCTAGTTGTGAACTATGGCTGTGAACCTGTTGATTGTGAAAAAGGGACTTACAGCGCCCCCAAGCGGCGCTAATGTGTGTGTCTCCCTCCTGCTCAGCCTGAGTCATGTGGGAGTTTGTCTCTCCTGCTGCAGAGACTGGCGGCTGGGCCTTAAGGATCCGTGATAAACTGTGAAAGTAAAACAAAGTCAACGTGGCTCATGCTCCTGTTTGGAAATGGACTCGTACGTTTAAGATGCGCCTCATTTAAAAAAAAAACATTGAATAGATGGTTAGAAATGCACTTGTTTATGGAAAAAACACTTGTGTTCAAGATAGTAAGAGCAGGATCTACATGGGCCTCTCTCTCGTTAGTAAAGAGCAGGATCTACATGGGCCTCTCTCTCATTAGTAAAGAGCAGGATCTAAATGGGCCTCTCTCTCATCAGTGAAGAGCAGGATCTACATGGGCCTCTCTCTCGTTAGTAAAGAGCAGGATCTACATGGGCCTCTCTCTCGTTAGTAAAGAGCAGGATCTACATGGGCCTCTCTCTCGTTAGTAAAGAGCAGGATCTACATGGGCCTCTCTCTCTCGTTAGTAAAGAGCAGGATCTACATGGGCCTCTCTCTCTCGTTAGTAAAGAGCAGGATCTACATGGGCCTCTCTCTCTCTCGTTAGTAAAGAGCAGGATCTACATGGGCCTCTCTCTCTCGTTAGTAAAGAGCAGGATCTACATGGGCCTCTCTCTCTCTCGTTAGTAAAGAGCAGGATCTATATGGGGCCCTCTCTCTCTCGTTAGTAAAGAGCAGGATCTACATGGGCTTCTCTCCGTTAGTAAAGAGCAGGATCTACATGGGCCTCTCTCTCGTTAGTAAAGAGCAGGATCTACATGAGCCTCTCTCTCGTTAGTGAAGAGTAGGATCTACATGGGCCTCTCTCGTTAGTAAAGAGCAGGATCTACAGGGACCTCTTTCATTAGTAGTTTTTATTACAGTGCCCAAAAAGATCTCTGCGCGGGGCAAACGTGTCAGGCTGACCCGGAGCTCGGGGATGTGTAAGTTGTTATGGCCCCCGGAGCTCTCAGCATGGGGCAAACGCATCAAGCTGACCCAGCACTCGGTGATGTGTATTTTTTTATTACAGTCCCCGCGAGCTCTCCGCACGGGCAAACCTGTCAGGCTGAACCAGCGCTCGATGATGTGTATTTTTTTTATTAAGGTGCCCAAAAAGCTCTCTGCGCTGGGCAAACGTGTCAGGCTGACCTGGAGCTCTGTGATGTGTAAGTGTTACGGGCCCCTAACGCTCTCAGCGTGGGGCAAACGCATCAAGCTGACCCAACGCTTGGTGATGTGTATTTTAAAAAAACAATTATTACGGGGCCCAAAAAGCTCTCTGCACTGGGCAAATGTGTCAGGCTGACTCAGCGCTCGTGATGTGTATTTTATTTAATTACAGGAGCCCGAAGCTCTCCACGCAGGACAAACATGTCAGGCTGAACCAGCGCTCGATGATGTGTATTTTTTTAATTACCGGGCCCAAAAGTTCTCTGCGCTGGGCAACCGTGTCAGGATGACCCGGAACTCTGGATGTATAAGTTGTTACAGGCCCCAGGAGCTCTCAGCGTGGGGCAAACGCATCAAGCTGACCCAGCACTCGGTGATGTGTATTTTTTTATTACACTCTCCGCGAGCTCTCCGCATGGGGCAAACGTGTCAGGCTGACTCAGCGCTCGGTGATGTGTATTTTATTTAATTACAGGAGCCCGAAGCTCTCCACGCAGGACAAACATGTCAGGCTGAACCAGCGCTCGGTGATGTGTATTTTTTTTAAAATTACCGGGCCCAAAAAGTTCTCTGCGTTGGCCAACCGTGTCAGGATGACCCGGAACTCTGGATGTATAAGTTGTTACAGGCCCCAGGAGCTCTCAGCGTGGCGCAAACGCATCAAGCTGACCCAGCACTCGGTGATGTGTATTTTTTTATTACACTCTCCGCGAGCTTTCCACATGGGGCAAACGTGTCAGGCTGACCCAGCGCTCGGTGATGTGTATTTTTTTTATTACGGGGCCCAAAAAGCTCTCCGCGCTGGGCAAACGTGTCAGGCTGACCTGGAGCTCTGTGATGTGTACGTTGTTACGGGCCCCTGGAGCTCTCAGCGCGGGGCAAATGTGTAACGTGTCAACCTGACCCAACGCTCGTTGATGTGTATTTTTTATTTTTTTTTATTACGGGGCCCAAAAAGCTCTCAGCTTGGGGCAAACGTGTCAGGCTGACCAAGCGCTCGGTGATGTCTATTTTTTTTTATTGCGGGGCCCCAAAAAGCTCTCAGCTTGGGGCAAACGTGTCAGGCTGACCCACCGCTCTGTGTTGTTTTTATTTATTTATTACGGGGCCCCAAAAAGCTCTCCGTGCGGGGCAAACGTGTCAGGCTGAACCAGCACTCGGTGATGTGTATTTGTTTTTTAATTACGGGGCCCAAAAAGTTCTCTGCTCTGGGCAACCGTGTCAGGATGACCCGGAACTCTGGATGTATAAGTTGTTACGGGCCCCCGGAGCTCTCAGCGTGGGGCAAACGCATCAAGCTGACCCAGCACTCGGTGATGTGTATTTTTTTATTACACTCTCCGCAAGCTCTCCACATGGGGCAAACGTGTCAGGCTGACCCAGCGCACGGTGATGTGTATTTTTTTTATTACGGGGCCCAAAAAGCTCTCCGCGCTGGGCAAACGTATCAGGCTGACCTGGAGCTATGTGATGTGTAAGTTGTTACGAGCCCCTGGAGCTCTCAGCGCGGGGCAAATGTGTAACGTGTCAACCTGACCCAACGCTCGTTGATGTGTATTTTTTTTTTAATTTTTATTACGGGGCCCAAAAAGCTCTCAGCTTGGGGCAAACGTGTCAGGCTGACCCAGCGCTCGGTGATGTGTATTTTTTTTTTAATTTTTATTGCGGGGCCCCAATAAGCTCTCCGAGCTGGGCAAACGTGTCAGGCTGACCCGGAGCTCGGGGATGTGTAAGTTGTTATGGGCTCCCGGAGCTCTCAGCGTGGGGCAAACGCATTACGCTGACCAAGCGCTCGTTGATGTAATTTTTTTTTTCTTTTTTAAATTACAGGGCCCAAAAAGCACTCCGCACTGGGCAAACGTGTCAGGCTGACCCAAGCTCGGTGATGATTTTTTATTTATTACGGGGCCCAAAAAGCACTCTGCACTGGGCAAACGTGTCAGGCTGACCCAGCGCTCTTTGATGTAAATTTTTTATTGCGGGGCCCCAAAAAGCTTTCCCCGCTGGGCAAACATGTCAGGCTGACCCACGGCTCGGTGATGTTTTTTTTTTTAATTACGGGGCCCAAAAAGCTCTCTGCGCAGGGCAAACATGTCAGGCTGACCCAGCACTCGGTGATGTTTTTTTTTATTTACGGGGCCCAAAAAGCTCTCCGCGCGGGGCAAACATTTCAGGCTGACCCACCGCACTGTGATGTTTTATTTATTTACTACGGGGCCCAAAAAGCTCTCTTTGCTGGGCAACGTGTCAGGCTGACCCGGAGCTCGGGGATGCGTAAGTTGTTATGGGCCCCTGGAGCTTTCAGTGCGGGGCAAACGTGTCAAGCTGACCCAACGCATGGTGATGTGTATTTTTTTTTTTTTATTATTACGGGGCCCAAAAAGCTCTCAGCATGGGGCCAAGGTGTCAGGCTGACCCACAGCTTGGTGATGATTTTTTTTATTACGGGGCCCAAAAAGCACTCCGCGCTGGGCAAACGTGTCAGGCTGACCTGGAGCTCTGTGAAATGTAAGTTGTTACGGGCCCCTGGAGCTCTCAGCATGGGGCAAATGCATTACGCTGACCAAGCGCTCGTTGATGTGAATTTAAAAAAAAAAAAATTATTACGGTGCCCAAAAAGCTCTCTGTACTGGGAAAATGTGTCAGGCCGACCCGATGCTAGGGGATGTGTAAGTTATTACAGGCCCCGCGTGCTCTCCGCGCGGGACAAAACGTGTCAGGCTGACCCAGCGCTCTGTGATTTTTTTTAATTACGGGGCCCAAAAAGCTCTCCGCGTGGGTCAAATGTGTCAGGCTGACCCAACGCACGGTGATGTGTATTTTTTAAATTTTTTTTATTACGGCGCCGAAAAAGCTCTCAGCATGGGTCAAATGTGTCAGGCTGACCCAGCGCTCGGTGATGTGTATTTTTTTTAATTTTTTTATTACGGGGCCCAAAAAGCTCTCAGCATGGGCCAACGTGTCAGGCTGACCCACAGCTCGGTGATGTGTTTTTTTTTATTATGGGGCCCAAAAAGCACACCGCGCTGGGCAAACGTGTCAGGCTGACCTTGAGCTCTGTGATGTATAAGTTGCTACGGCCCCCGGAGCTCTCAGTGCTGGGTAAACCTGTCAGGCTGACCCAGCGCTCGGTGATGTGTGTTTTTTTTATTACGGGGCCCAAAAAGCTCTCTGCGCGGGGCAAACGTGTCAAGATGACCCGGAGTTCTGTGATGTATAAGTTGCTACGGCCCCCGGAGCTCTCAGTGCTGGGTAAACCTGTCAGGCTGACCCAGCGCTCGGTGATGTGTTTTTTTTATTATCGGGCCCAAAAAGCTCTCTGCGCTGGGCAAACGTGTCAGGCTGACCTGGAGCTCCGTGATGTATAAGTTGTTATGGGCCCCTGGAGCTTTCAGCACGGGGGCAAACGTGTCAAGCTGTCCCAAGGCTCGGTGATATATATTTTTGAAGTTTTTTTTTAATTACGGGGCCCAAAAAGCTCTCAGCTTGGGGCAAACGTGTCAGGCTGACCCAGCGCTCGGTGATGTCTATTTTTTTATTACAGTCCCCGCGAGCTCTCAGCGTGGGGCGAGCACATCACGCTGACCCAGCGCTCGGTGATGTGTATTTTTTTTATTTTTTCTATTACGGGGCCCAAAAAGCTCTCAGCGTGGGGCAAATGTGTCAGGCTGACCCACAGCTCGGTAATGTTTTTTTTATTACGGGGCCCAAAAAAGCTCTCAGCTTGGTGCAAACTTGTCAGGCTGACCCAGCGCTCGGGATGTGTAAGTTGTTATGGGCCCCCGGAGCTCTCAGCGTTGATTTGAATTTTTTTTATTTTTTTATTACGGGGCCCAAAAAGCTCTCCGCACTGGGAAAATGTGTCAGGCTGACCCGATGCTAGGGGATGTGTAAGTTATTACAGGCCCCGCGTGATCTCCGCACGGGACAAAACGTGTCAAGCTGACCCAGCGCTCTGTGATTTCTTTTTTTTATTACGGGGCCCAAAAAGCTCTCTGTGCTGGGCAAACGTGTCAGGCTGACCCGGAGCTCGGGGATGCGTAAGTTGTTATGGGCCCCTGGAGCTTTCAGTGCGGGGCAAACATGTCAAGCTGACCCAACGCACGGTGATATGTATTTTTTTATTTTTTTTATTACGGGGCCCAAAAAGCTCTCAGCGTGGGGCAAACGTGTCAGGCTGACCCAGCGCTTGGTGCTGTGTATTTTTTTTAATTTTTTATTATTACGGGGCCCAAAAAGCACTCAGCATGGGGCCAAGGTGTCAGGCTGACTCACAGCTTGGTGATGATTTTTTTTATTACGGGGCCCAAAAAGCACTCCGCGCTGGGAAAATGTCAGGCTGACCCGATGCTAGGGGATGTGTAAGTTATTACAGGCCCCGCGTGCTCTCCACGCGGGACAAAACGTGTCAAGCTGACCCAGCGCTCTGTGATTTTTTTTTTATTACGGGGCCCAAAAAGTTCTCTGCGCGGGGCAAAAAGCTCTCGGCCCAAAAAGCTCTCGGCGCTTGGCAAACGTATCAGGCTGACCCGGAGCTCGGTGATGTTTATTTTTATTTATTATGGGGCCCTAAAAGTTCTCCGCGCTGGGAAAATGTGTCAGGTTGACCCGGAGCTCGGGGATGTGTAAGTTATTACAGTCCCCGCGAGCTCTCCGCGCGGGGCAAACGTGTCAGGCTGACCCGGAGCTCAGGGATGTGTAAGTTGTTATGGGCCCCCGGAGCTCTCAGCGTGGGGCAAACTTATCAAGCTGACCCAGCACTCGGTGATATGTATTTTTTATTACGGTCCAAGCGAGCTCTCAGGATGGGGCGAATGCATCACGCTGACCCAGTGCTCGGTGATGTTTTTTTTTTACTACAGGCCCCGTGAGATCTCCGCTCGGGACAAAACGTGTCAGGCTGACGCAGCGCTCGGTGATTATTTTTTTTATTACAGGGCCCAAAAAGCTCTCCGCGCTGGGCAAACATGTCAGTCTTACCCAGCGCTCGGTGATGTGTATTTTTTATTACAGTCCCCGCAAGCTCTCCGCGTGGGTCAAACATGTCAGGTTGACCCGGTGCTAGGGGATGTGTAAGTTATTACAGTCCCCGCGAGCTCTCCGCGCGGGGCAAACGTGTGAGGCTGATCCGGAGCTCTGTGATGTATAAGTTGTTACGGCCCCCGGAGCTCTCAGCGCGGGGCAAACATGTCAGACTGACCCACCGCTCTATGACATTTATTTATTTATTACGGGGCCCAAAAAGCTCTCTGCGCTGAGAAAATGTGTCAGGCTGACCCAGTGCTAGGGGATGTGTAAGTTATTACAGGCCCCGCGTGCTCTCCGCGTGGAACAAAACGTGACAAAATGACCCAGCGCTCGGTGATTATTTTTTTAATTATGGGGCCCAAAAAGCTCTGCACGGGGCAAACGTGTAAGGCTGACCCGGAGCTCTGTGATGTATAAGTTGTTACGGCCCCCGGAGCTCTCAGCGTGGGGCAAACTTATCAAGCTGACCCAGCGCTCGGTGATGTGTATTTTTTTATTTATTACAGGGCCCCAAAAAGCTTTCCCCGCTGGCCAAACATGTCAGGCTGACCCAGCGATCGGTGATGTTTTTATTTATTTACCACAGGGCCCAAAAATCTCTCCGCACGGGACAAAACGTGTCAAGCTGACCCAGCGCTCGGTGATTTTTTTTTATATTACGGGGCCCAAAAAGCTCTCTGCGCGGGGCAAACGTGTCAGGCTGACCCTGTGCTCGGTGATGAGATGAGCCGGTGAGAGAGAAAACAAAATAAACGACAAAAATAAAACTCTGGCGAGAGGATAAAGGTTCACATTCACCCTGTGCCCACACCACCCCAGCACATATGGGACCAGGAAGGTCCCGGGTTCCATTCCCACCAGGACGAGGTCTTTCTGTGGAGTTTGCATGTTCTCCTCGTGTCTGTGTAGGGTTCCTCCCGTTATAGGCCTGGATTACTGAGAGTCAGGAAAACAGAGGCAAATGAACCCATGGCCACAATCACATGCACTGTCCCGACTAATGAATAAACAAACAAACAAATAAATAAATAAGTAAATAAATAAATAAAATATTGACCCTGTTCCTCTGACCTTTGAGCCCTGAAAAATACCACCTGAAAGTCTGAATGAAACCAGGACTAACCCAGGACTAAACCAGGACTAAACCAGGACTAAACCAGGACTAAACCAGGACTAAACCAAGACTAAACCAGGACTAAACCAGGACAAAACCAGGACTAAACCAGGTCTAAACCAGGACTAAACCAGGACTAAACCAGGACTAACCCAGGACTAAATCAGGACTAACCCAGGACTAAACCAGGACTAAACCAGGACTAAACCAGGACTAAACCAGGACTAAACCAGGACTAAACCAGGTCTAAACCAGGACTAAATCAGGACTAACCCAGGACTAAACCAGGACTAACCCAGGACTAACCCAGGACTAACCCAGGACTAAACCAGGACTAACCAGGACTAAACCAGGACTAAACCAGGTCTAAACCAGGACTAAACCAGGACTAACCCAGGACTAACCCAGGACTAACCCAGGACTAAACCAGGACTAAACCAGAACTAAACCAGGACTAACCCAGGACTAACCCAGGACTAACCCAGGACTAAACCAGGACTAAACCAGGACTAAACCAGGACTAACCCAGGACTAAACCAGGACTAACCCAGGACTGTGTTTTCTGATGTTTCATGTTTTTCATGTTCACCTCTGTGACTTGTGTTCCAACAGGGGGCGCAGAGGAGCCACATCTGGGCCTGTGTGAGAAAAGCAGAAGTACTTTTCATTTCCTCAGTGTTTGATCATTCTCTCCTTTACACAAACAATTTAAACGGCTCTGACAGAGTCTGCTGTAGGTTTGATTCTCTACAAACTTATTTTTCTACAAACGTCTCCTAAAGATGAAGTGACTCCTGCTGAGGATCAGAGACACAGATGATGTTTGTGTTTGGAGCTGCTCTGCTGCTGCTGCTCTGCTCTGGTAAATCACTTTAATCATTGATATTATTCTATAAACCATGATCTATATATTTACACATGTATTTCATAAATGTAAAAACTGTTGTGCTGCTGATTTATGACTTGTCTCTGAGCTGAGAAACTGTCCTCGTTATTTAAACATCATTTCCTGGTTTGGGTAAAGTTTTCTTTAGTGACAGGAAACTCACAGCACATTTTCCTTCATATTTATGTCAGTCATTCACAACAGAAGGTTCACACTGATGTCTCTACATTTGAAACGTTTTTCAGTATTGCTTTATATGATGGAGTGCTGGTTAAGTATTAATAAAGTATTAATAAGCATTAGTAATAGTAATAGTAAGTCACCTCTGACATCACTGGTTATAGTCTAGTAAAAAATCTGAAAAAGGGCTTTGTGAACACTTTTGTGGTTCTGGAATGTTAGGGGTTTGGCAACCTTGTTTTTATGTTAATATAAGATGTTGGAACATATTTCATGAATATGCCACTCGCGTATCGCGTTCATTTAAAAAAAAAAAAAATATTCACAGGTTGCCCAACATAACATTAGTAGAGCCAAAGACACTTTAAGAGACAGCCTCTTTTGTTTTGTTTTTCCCCATGTAAAGCGTCTTTTAGTGTCCAAAAAAGCGCTATACAAGTTCGATGTATTATTATTATTATTATTTAAAAAAAAAATAATAATAAATAAAGCAAAAATTTAAATAAATAAATAAATAAATAAATAATGAGAGAGAAGAAAAAGAAGAAAAAAATAAAAAATAAAAATAAAGAAATAAAAGAAATATGGGGTGTATATCATTAGGTTGCGTTCACATGACACCACAGCATTCAATCTGAAATTGTAACTTTTGTGGTTCCGGAATGTTAGGGGTTGGCAACCTTGTTTTTTTGTTAATATAAGATGTTGGGAACATATTTAATGAATAGGCCACTCGCGTATCGCGTTCGTCTGTTTTTTTTAAAGAAATAAGAAGAGAATGTTTACCAAAAAGTCGCACCTTCAGTCATGCACTATCTGTCAGATAAAATGAAATATCTGTGATATTAAACAAGATTTTCTCATGAAATTTGCACTGTATGTGTAGTTTGACACTATGTCACCTCACAGGAAATCTTTGCTTTATAGGTTTAAAAATAACACAATGCCAGTGCAACTGCTGTAACAGAGCAAAATGCAGAAGCAAATCATGTGAGATGCACAGGTGGATATGGATATTCATCAAAACGCCCTAAAAGCTGATGATACTTGTGACTAGAAATAAGTTCTATATTTCATGTATTAATTAAGAATAATCCTTTAATGCATTCTGTATTTTATATTTTTACTTAGAGTACCCATTGTTCAGATCAAATTCTTACACTGCATAAACTGCATATGCATAAACCTGTGATGTTTGATAATTTGACTCTATATTTTGTCACAGCTACACCTGTTCAGAGACAGATTATTGGTGATATTGTGCCAATGACCGATTGACCACCTTCAGAAACAGCCTCAAACTAACACATTCAAACATCAGAACCACCGAAACAATGTTGGCGAGGAATGTTGGTCACAGAGTGTGAATATTTCTGAGGGGCAAAGCTTCTATGTGCTGAATTCTCTTTTTATAGTATAATTAGACTCAAATTCAAGTTCATGTAATTTCTTTATACATGTTTATGTTTATTTGGTAGGGACAGTGCAAGTTAATGAACAAGCCACACCGGATTGTGGCCTTGGGCTAATTTCCATCCGTCTTCCCCCATGCGCACTCTCAAACACACTCACATTCATCCTGGCCTATTGTACATGTTTTTAGTGGTAGGGGAAACCGGAGTACCCGGAGGAAACCTACGCAGACACGGGGAGAACATGAAAACTCCACACAGAAAGGCCCCGTCCTTGGTGGGAATCGAACCCGGACCTTCTAGCTGTGAAGCACGAGCGCTAACCGCTGTACTACCGTGCCGCCTTCATACATTAATGTATGAAGATTCAATTTTGTACACAACTTTAGTTTGATTAACTCTATATACTGTGAGATTTTTGTCAGAAAATCTGGTACAATTTTGAAGATATTACAATTTCACTGAATACCAGTCATTTCAGTTACGGCGGCCATCTTGTTTCTTCAATCAATGAAACTCACATATTATATTTTCAAACCTGTAAGGCCAACATTTCCTGAGAGTTGATAATATCACATCAAACCACACATACTATGCCAATTTCATGAGAAAATCTTATTTTATATTGAAGATATTTCATTTTATGTGACAACAGTACATGTGTGAAAATGAGCCATTTCGGTTAACATTCACCAATTAAATTTCATGTAATTTATTTATGCATTAACCGATGAAGATGAAATGTTGCACACTGCATGAGGTTGATATAGTCTATATACAGTGTCAATTATTTTTAGAAAATCTGGTATAATTATGAAGATACAACAATCGAACTGAGTATCAGCCAGTTCAGTTACGGCGACCATCTTGTTTCCACTATGAAAAAACGGATATAATTAGTTTATTTTTAAACCTATAAAGCAAAGATTTCCTGTGAGGTGACATAATGTCAAACTACACATACAGTGCAAATGTCATGAGAAAATCTTGTTTAATATCACAGATATTTCATTTTATCTGACAGATAGTGCATGACTGAAGTTGCGACTTTTTGGTAAACATTCTCTTCTTATTTCTTTAATAAAAAACAGACGAACGCGATATGCGAGTGGCATATTCATGAAATATGTTCCAACATCTTATATTAACATAAAAACAAGGTTGCCAACCCCTAACATTCCGGAACCACAAAAGTTACAATTTGAGATTTCATACTAGACTATTATAGTTTTATACAGTCAGGGAGAGTTCCTCCAGTGTCTCCACATGAAGCTCTGGGTTTGATGGAAACACTTCATTACAAACACCTGCAGTGACTCTGAGCTGCTTCCTCTGCTCTGACTATGAGCAGTTTGAGTTATTCCTCTGTTTCCACATCACCTTGTTCTTTTTTTTTTTAACTTCAATTTATTTATTTTTTGACATGGAAAACGACAACAACCGAAACAGCACAAAACACAAAAACAACAAAGAAAACACAAACAAACAAAAAAACATTAAAAAATAACAGACATATACATTCACACACGCACACACGGACAAAAGCTGATTCAAGGACTATGGATACTATTCATTGTACATATGTATTAGAAGGATTAAGTTAGAGGTTGCAAGACACCTTGTTTTAAAGCAGACACATATGGATTCCACTGGACATAAAAGGAATTAGAGTTTCCACGCAGGGTAAACTTAATTTTTTCAAGTTTAACAAAAAAAGGAAAATCATGAACCCACTGCGTATAGGTAGGTGGCAGAGGCTCTTTCCATTTGAGTAAGATAGTTCGATGGGCCAAAAGTGAAATAAAGGCAATGGAGTCTGACTCTGCTTTAGATAAACCCAAAGTGTGGGAAGCGCCAAATATAGCCAATAGGGGGCACGGCTAACCCTATCACCTTGTTGTTTGATGCAGCTCCTGTTTGTTCTTAGAGCTGCTCCAGGGCTGGACTGGGACTGAAGAACGGCCCTGGACTCTGAGCAGCCTGGCCCCAATTAGAGTACATGTGCACTTCCACAAAGACATACTTTAACCTCTTAAATGCATTAACTGAGTGCATTTTCTCCAGTTCACTTTGACCTCAAACTAAAGCTCCTTGACTGGAGAGCAACAGTGTAACGCCTCATTTGAAAGCTAAGACCTACCAGATTGTAACTTTTTGTCAGGTTTTCTTCACATTTTTGTTACTTTTTTGTTGCTTTTCCTGCACATTTTTATTCTGCTTTCATCCTAGTTTTCGTGGCTATTTTGATTATTTTCTTTTAAACTTTTAGATTTGGGTCAAGCTCAGTTGAGGCGGGGGGTAAGAGGTTAAGGAGAACATTGAGGGGCCGTAAAATGGTCACATTTTATATAGCGCCTTTCTACGTGCTTTAGGCACTCAAAGCGCTTTACATCAAGGAACCAGTCACCCATTCACACTCTCATTCATACACCAGTGTACGCAGACACTGGAGGCAAGGTGGGTGAAGTGTCTTGCCCAAGGACACAACGACAGTGGGCACCTGCGGGATTCGAACCGCCGACCCTTTGGTCACAAGACGACCCGCTCTACTCTCTGCACCACCGTCGCCCCAAAACTGTGCCGTACTGTGGCCCTTCTGTGCTGTTCCAGATGGACCTATGGCCAGTCCGCCCCGGCTGCTGCTGTAAAGAGTGAGTGTCTGTGAGATCAATAAAGTCTGATCTTAACATGGCAGATGTTTGTGGTTTCTCCTCAGAGTCAGAGTCAGAGTTGGGATCGGTCCGTTATGAGTTTGTGAGAGAAGGAGACGCTGCTGCTTTACCCTGTGCCAATGTCCTGCCACAGGAGCGCTGTGACGGGACCACGTGGCTGTTCGTCTCAGCAGGTGACTCCGGGAACGCTGAGGAGCTGATCAGACTGGGACAGACCGGCTCCAGAGTCCCACAGCAGCTCTCAGAGCGTCTCACTCTGACTCAGGACTGTTCCCTGCAGATTAAAGCCGTCCACTCTGACAAGGCCGGACTATACGTCTGTCAACAATTCAACAGGAGCGGGACGGGACCTCCCCTGACGCCGTTCGCAGAAGTGTCTCTGTCTGTGGTCTCAGGTCAGACACTGATTTAGAGAAAACACATATATTAGTAACTCTGTTGAATATTATCATCCTGACAATATCGTAATCTTGGACTAAACCATTTCAACTCAGTATTACATTAAAAAAGTCCTTTCTCCTGGACACTACACTAATGATTTAATATTATAATATTGTCACCACAGGACGCCTTTCAGAGAAAAGGTTTGGACCTTTTCTCAGCAGAGGAGAGTTACAGAGTCTCAGGATGATTTTTACATTTCTTACATTGGATTTGATGTATTTTTGACAGAATCCAAACTAACATTAAACCAGATTTTAAATGTTTTTTCCTTTAATTATTATAAAAGCTGATCACGATGTTGGTTGAGTGATTTTCGGGGTCGTTTGGAAACCTCTGGCACAACACTGGCACCAACCGAGCACTTTTTCTCCAGTTCGGCTTTGCCCAAATCTCTCCGACTGGAGACCTACAAAATGGATTGTAACTTTTTTGTCGCATTGTTGCTGCTTTGTTGTCTCTTTCTTTTGGTCGGCTTTTGTTGCCATTTTGACGCTTTTAGATTTGGGTAAAACCAAACTGGAGAAAATGTGTGATTCAGAGTTGAGAGATTAAAGATGGAAATACACAGAATGTACAAAACACTCCCAGAGGTGAAATTTAGCTAACAGCAAACACGGGATGAATAAAAGAACGAAGAGAATATGAAGATGGAGATGATAACTGTGTTTGTGTTTCAGTGACAGAAGAAAAGAAGAACGACCTCCTGGCTCCGTCTCCACTTCTCTTGATTCTTCCACTGTCAAACTGAAATGGCTTTTTTATGGTCGAGACGTGGATCAGGACAATTCAGAAATACAAACCACCACTCTCCGGGGCGTGTCAAAGATTAATATTAAGGTTATGCAGACACGCACATCGCGGAACTGAAAGGTGTGCAGGATCCAAAAAACTAGTTAGAGAAAAGACAAAAAGATCCGCACAGCTTGAATGCTCCCAGTCAATTTATTTTGCACACCACGAAAGTGACGTTTCGGGCCACAAATCAGCCCTTCATCAGACTTGATGAAGGGCTGATTTGTGGCCCGAAACGTCACTTTCGTGGTGTGCAAAATAAAGATTAATATTAAAAAACCTCATCCCTTTTTTGCGGACAAACGTCTGCTCAAATGTGAAGTGACTCACAAAGATCAGACTCGTCTGTTCAGCCTGAGCTCAGGTGAGAAACAAACCTTTAAACTCACCTTTGGAGGATTCAACCACAGAACTTTCTTTCTCATTTTCAGAGGAAACAGGGACTAACCCTCCCCCTCCCCCTCCCTCTCCCTCTCCCCCAGAGACGACCAGTGATGAAGGTGATGAAGGTGATGAAGGTGATGAAGGTGATGAAGGTGATAAAGGTGATAAAGAGGGGCAGGGCCGTGGAGGATCTTCAGGGCTTGAAGGTGTGGTTCATTTGATTTCATTCATGTGCAGAGCTCGGCACCGATACCAGTTCTTTAACGATTCTTGGCTTTGACACCGATTCCTGAACGATTTTGTCCGATACTTTATACTAAAACATTTGTCTAGAACCAGAAGAATAATGTGTGATATTTAAATTTACAATATCAGGTTCATCTCCAATGTCAAGAAATGCGAAAAATGGGGAATAATTTTTTGGGGGGAAATAGTAAAAAATGGGGCTGAACAGGGAAAATATTATAAATAAAAAAGCAAATATTAGGGAAAAGAATTGGAAAAATTAAGTTAAAAATTGGGGGAAATCGTTCGAAAAGGCTAAATCATCAACTGGACCAGGTTTTGGTCAGGAGGATCAGGTCACAGAAGCTTCTTCTGAGCTTATGTGACCAAAACCCAGACCCCTTACACGAGAACCTGAAAGAAAAGGAAGATAAAGTGATGTTATGGTGCTCCCTGTTTGACCTGCGGCTCTGGATCAGTGTAACTGTGATGTTTCCTCAGCCTGGACCTGGGCAGCTGTGGCTGCAGCTGCTGTGGTGCTGCTCCTCGTGGCTCTGGCTCTCGTCGTATGGAGGAGACGGAGAGGTTTGTAAACACCTGGATATATATTATTATAATGATGATGATGATGATGATGACGTAATGAGCTGTGTGTGTTTTCACAGTGAAGCGTTGGGACACGAGCGTCGTCTCGGTGAGTCTCATCTTTACATTTATGATGCAGAGACGATAATGATGATGAGACGGAGTTAAAGTCCGTCTGAAGGTTTGATTGACAGAGTTTAAAGTCTTTTACTGGTTTATAAAGGAGGTTTCTCTAAAGGAGGTTTATCTAAAGGAGGTTTCTCTAAAAGAGGTTTATCTGAAGGACGAGGACTGTCCTGGTTTAATCCGGTTTATTTATTTGATCCTGAAGTTTTCCTTGTTTTCCAGGGAGCTCCCGACAGCAGAGGACCTCAAGGACAACGAGGAGAGGCCGGTCCAGCTGTGAGTAAAACAGCCCAAACTCTCTTTACGATGTTTATTCTCTGAGGTTTATCCAGGAAGTGACTCCCACATGTCTGTGTGGCTCCTGGTCTTTCCCACGCTTATTCATTCACTAATACTGACATGTTTGGTATCCACGTGTAGCAGGAAAGGCTACCAGTTACAAATAAAACCATGCAAATAAAATCACCAGCTGGTGCCGTCCCACAGATGTAGTGCCTAACGGTTTTATTACAAATGAAAATGTTCTCAAATGACAATATTTGGAATCTAAGGCAAACTAACATCACTTTCATCAAAATACTTCAAGGCCAAAATAAAAGGATAAAAGGTTAGAGGCTTCAGCTCTGAAGCTGCTGAGAAACTGTTGTTCATGTTGTTCATGTTTGTTTGAAATCAGTGAAATAATCTCTGGAAATGATTTTTAAAACCAAGTTTGTTTTGTTCAAAGGTGGAACCTGAAGAAGTGAACTACGCCTCCATCAACTTCAACGACACACACAGGACTGAGGTCAGGACTAAACAAAGACTAAACCCATAAATCGGGTTTTCTTCCCAGTGGGTGCCCAGTGCAAAATAAATACATAAATAAGTCGAGGCTGGGATCAATCTCACAGCCTCGTGATTGGGAGCCCTGCGCTCTACCTATGGAGCTAACGGACTGAAGCTGGCAGCCTGTGAAGTATGAACTCAGTGAACTCTGTGATCGTTAGTGTGGTCTGTGATCGTTAGTGTGGTCTGTGATGGTTAGTGTGGTCTGTGATGGTTAGTGTGGTCTGTGATGGTTAGTGTGGTCTGTGATGGTTAGTGTGGTCAGTGATGGTTAGTGTGGTCTGTGATGGTTAGTGTGGTCTGTGATGGTTAGTGTGGTCTGTGATGGTTAGTGTGGTCAGTGATGGTTAGTGTGGTCTGTGATGGTTAGTGTGGTCTGTGATGGTTAGTGTGGTCTGTGATGGTTAGTGTGGTCTGTGATGGTTAGTGTGGTCTGTGACCCTTAGTGTGGTCTGTGATGGTCTGTTTCCTCTCTCTGTTTCACACGTGTCACTGTTTCCTCTCTCTCTGTTTCACACGTGTCACTGTTTCCTCTCTCTCTGTTTCACACGTGTCACTGTTTCCTCTCTCTCTGTTTTACACGTGTCTCTGTTTCCTCTCTCTGTTTCACACGTGTCACTGTTTCCTCTCTCTCTGTTTACACGTGTCTCTGTTTCCTCTCTCTGTTTCACACGTGTCCTGTTTCCTCTCTCTCTGTTACACACGTGTCACTGTTTCTCTCTCTCTCTGTTTCACACGTGTCTCTGTTTCCTCTCTCTCTGTTTCACACGTGTCACTGTTTCCTCTCTCTCTGTTTCACACGTGTCACTGTTTCCTCTCTCTCTGTTTCACACGTGTCTCTGTTTCCTCTCTCTCTGTTTCACACGTGTCACTGTTTCCTCTCTCTCTGTTTCACACGTGTCTCTGTTTCCTCTCTCTCTGTTTCACACGTGTCTCTGTTTCCTCTCTCTCTCTGTTTCACACGTGTCTCTGTTTCCTCTCTCTCTGTTTCACACGTGTCTTTGTTTCCTCTCTCTCTGTTTCACACGTGTCTCTGTTTCCTCTCTCTCTGTTTCACACGTGTCTCTGTTTCCTCTCTCTCTGTTTCACACGTGTCTCTGTTTCCTCTCTCTCTGTTTCACACGTGTCTCTGTTTCCTCTCTCTCTGTTTCACACGTGTCCTGTTTCCTCTCTTGTTTCCACGTGTCTCTTGTTTTTTTTTTCAACTTTGTTTCCTCTCTCTCTGTTTCACACGTGTCACTGTTTCCTCTCTCTCTGTTTCACACGTGTCACTGTTTCCTCTCTCTGTTTCACACGTGTCTCTGTTTCCTCTCTCTCTGTTTCACACGTGTCACTGTTTCCTCTCTCTCTGTTTCACACGTGTCCTGTCCTCTCTCTCTGTTTCACACGTGTCACTGTTTCCTCTCTCTCTGTTTCACACGTGTCTCTGTTTCCTCTCTCTGTTTCACACGTGTCTCTGTTTCCTCTCTCTCTGTTTCACACGTGTCTCTGTTTCCTCTCTCTCTGTTTCACACGTGTCACTGTTTCTCTCTGTTTCACACGTGTCTCTGTTTCCTCTCTCTCTGTTTCACACGTGTCACTGTTTCTCTCTCCTGTCCTGCCCCCTCTGTTTCACACGTGTCACTGTTTCCTCTCTCTCTGTTTCACACGTGTCTCTGTTTCCTCTCTCTTGTTTCACACGTGTCACTGTTTCCTCTCTCTGTTCACACGTGTCTCTGTTTCCTCTCTCTCTGTTTCACACGTGTCTCTGTTTCCTCTCTCTCTGTTTCACACGTGTCACTGTTTCCTCTCTCTCTGTTTCACACGTGTCTCTGTTTCCTCTCTCTCTGTTTCACACGTGTCACTGTTTCCTCTCTCTCTGTTTCACACGTGTCTCTGTTTCCTCTCTCTCTGTTTCACACGTGTCACTGTTTCCTCTCTCTCTGTTTCACACGTGTCTCTGTTTCCTCTCTCTCTGTTTCACACGTGTCACTGTTTCCTCTCTCTGTTTCACACGTGTCACTGTTTCCTCTCTCTCTGTTTCACACGTGTCACTGTTTCCTCTCTCTCTGTTTCACACGTGTCACTGTTTCCTCTCTCTCTCTGTTTTCACACGTGTCACTGTTTCCTCTCTCTCTGTTTCACACGTGTCACTGTTTCCTCTCTCTCTGTTCACACGTGTCCTGTTTCCTCTCTCTCTGTTTCACACGTGTCTCTGTTTCCTCTCTCTCTGTTTCACACGTGTCTCTGTTTCCTCTCTCTCTCTGTTTTTTTTTTTGTTTCACACGTGTCTCTGTTTCCTCTCTCTCTGTTTTCACACGTGTCTCTGTTTCCTCTCTCTCTGTTTCACACGTGTCACTGTTTCCTCTCTCTCTGTTTCACACGTGTCTCTGTTTCCTCTCTCTCTGTTTCACACGTGTCACTGTTTCCTCTCTCTCTGTTTCACACGTGTCTCTGTTTCCTCTCTCTGTTTCACACGTGTCACTGTTTCCTCTCTCTCTGTTTCACACGTGTCACTGTTTCTCTCTCTGTTTACACGTGTCCTGTTCTCTCTCTCTGTTTCACACGTGTCACTGTTTCCTCTCTCTCTGTTTTACACGTGTCACTGTTTCCTCTCTCTCTCTGTTTCACACGTGTCACTGTTTCCTCTCTCTGTTTTACACGTGTCACTGTTTCTCTCTCTCTCTGTTTCACACGTGTCTCTGTTTCCTCTCTCTCTGTTTCACACGTGTCTCTGTTTCCTCTCTCTCTCTGTTTCACACGTGTCACTGTTTCCTCTCTCTGTTTCACACGTGTCTCTGTTTCCTCTCTCTCTGTTTCACACGTGTCTCTGTTTCCTCTCTCCTCTGTTACACGTGTCACTGTTTCTCTCTCTCTGTAAACACGTGTCACTGTTTCCTCTCTCTCTCTGTTTCACACGTGTCACTGTTTCCTCTCTCTCTGTTTCACACGTGTCACTGTTTCCTCTCTCTCTGTTTCACACCTGTCTCTGTTTCCTCTCTCTCTGTTTCACACGTGTCACTGTTTCCTCTCTCTCTCTGTTTCACACGTGTCACTGTTTCCTCTCTCTGTTTCACACGTGTCTCTGTTTCCTCTCTCTCTGTTTCACACGTGTCTCTGTTTCCTCTCTCTCTCTGTTTCACACGTGTCACTGTTTCCTCTTCTCTCTGTTTTTACACGTGTCTCTGTTTCCTCTCTCTCTGTTTCACACGTGTCTCTGTTTCCTCTCTCTCTGTTTCACACGTGTCACTGTTTCCTCTCTCTCTGTTTTACACGTGTCACTGTTTCCTCTCTCTCTGTTTCACACGTGTCACTGTTTCCTCTCTCTCTGTTTTACACGTGTCTCTGTTTCCTCTCTCTGTTTCACACGTGTCACTGTTTCTCTCTGTTTCACACGTGTCACTGTTTCCTCTCTCTCTGTTTCACACGTGTCACTGTTTCTCTCTCTCTGTTCACACGTGTCACTGTTTCCTCTCTCTCTGTTTACACGTGTCACTGTTTCCTTCTCTCTCTGTTTCACACGTGTCACTGTTTCCTCTCTGTTTCCACACGTGTCACTGTTTCCTCTCCTCTCTGTTTCACACGTGTCACTGTTCCTCTCTCTGTTTCACACGTGTCTCTGTTTCCTCTCTCTCTGTTTCACACGTGTCACTGTTTCCTCTTCTCTGTTTTACACGTGTCACTGTTTCCTCTCTCCTTCTGTTTCACACGTGTCACTGTTTCTCTCTGTTTCACACGTGTCACTGTTTCTCTCTGTTTCACACGTGTCACTGTTTCTCTCTCTGTTTCACACGTGTCTCTGTTTCCTCTTCTCTGTTTCACACGTGTCTCTGTTTCTCTCTGTTACACCCTGTTTCCCCCCACACTGTCTCTGTTTCCTCTCTCTCTGTTTCACACGTGTCTCTGTTTCACACGTGTCTCTGTTTCCTCTCTCTCTGTTTCACACGTGTCTCTGTTTCACACGTGTCACTGTTTCCTCTCTCTCTGTTTCACACGTGTCTCTGTTTCCTCTCTCTCTGTTTCACACGTGTCCTGTTTCCTCTCTCTCTGTTTCACACGTGTCTCTGTTTCCTCTCTCTCTGTTTCACACGTGTCACTGTTTCCTCTCTCTCTGTTTCACACGTGTCTCTGTTTCCTCTCTCTCTGTTTCACACGTGTCTCTGTTCCTCTCTCTCTGTTTCACACGTGTCTTTGTTTCCTCTCTCTCTGTTTCACACGTGTCACTGTTTCCTCTCTCTCTGTTTCACACGTGTCACTGTTTCCTCTCTCTCTGTTTCACACGTGTCACTGTTTCCTCTCTCTCTGTTTCACACGTGTCTCTGTTTCCTCTCTCTGTTTCACACGTGTCTCTGTTTCCTCCTCTCTGTTTCACACGTGTCTCTGTTTCCTCTCTCTCTCTGTTTCACACGTGTCTCTGTTCCTCTCTCTCTGTTTCACACGTGTCTCTGTTTCCTCTCTCTCTGTTTCACACGTGTCTCTGTTTCCTATCTCTCTGTTTCACACGTGTCCTGTTTCCTTCTCTCTGTTTCAACACGTGTCTCTGTTCCTCTCTCTCTGTTTCACACGGTCTCTGTTTCCTCTCTCTCTGCACGTTCACTGTTTCTCTCTCTCTGTTTCACACGTGTCTCTGTTTCCTCTCTCTCTGTTTCACACGTGTCTTTTCCTCTTCTCTGTTCCACGTGTCTGGTTTCCTCTCTCTCTGTTTCACACGTGTCTCTGTTTCCTTCTCTCTCTGTTTCACACGTGTCTCTGGTTTCCTCTCTCTCTGTTTCACACGTGTCTCTGTTTCTCTCTCTCTGTTCACACGTGTCTCTGTTTCCTCTCTCTCTGTTTCACACGTGTCGCTGTTTCCTCTCTCTCTGTTTCACACGTGTCATTGTTTCCTCTCTCTGTTTTCACACGTGTCTCTGTTTCCTCTCTCTCTGTTTCACACGTGTCACTGTTTCTTCTCTCTCTGTTTCACACGTGTGTCTCTGTTTTCTTCTCTCTCTGTTTCACACGTGTCTCTGTTTCCTCTCTCTCTGTTTCACACGTGTCTGTCGCACTGTGTTTGTTTCCCTCTCTCTGTTTCACACGTGTCTCTGTTCCTCTCTCTCTGTTTCACACGTGTCACTGTTTCTCTTCTTGTCACGTGTCTCTGTTTCCACACAGTGTCTCTGTTTCCTCTCTGTTTCCAGGTCTGTTTCTCCTCGTCACACGTGTCTTCTGTTTCCTCTCTCTCTGTTTCACACGTGCTCTGTTTCCTCTCTCTCTGTTTCACACGTGATCACTGCTTTCCTCTCCTCTCTGTTTCACACGTGTCTCTGTTTCCTCTCTCTCTGTTTCACACGGCTCTTTTCCCTCTCTCCTGTTTCACACGTGTCTCTGTTTCCTTCTCTCTGTTTCACACGTGATCTCTGTTTCCTCTCTCTCTGTTCACACGTTCTCTGTCCTCTCTCTCTGTTTTCACACCGTGTCACTGTTCCTCTCTCTCTGTTTTACACGTCTCTGTTTCCTCTCTTCTCTGTTTCCCACCACGTGCTCTCTGTCCCTCTCTCTGTTTCACACGTGTCACTGTTTCCTCTCTCTGTCTTCACACGTGTCACTGTTTCCTCTCTCTCTGTTTCAACACGTGTCTCTGTTTTCCTCGTGTGTGTTGTTTCACACGTGTCTCTGTTTCCTCTCTCCTGTTTCACACGTGTTCACTGTTTCCTCTTCTCTCTGTTTCACACGTGCTCTCTGTTTCCTCTTCTCTCTTGTTTCACACGGCTCTGTTTCCTCTCTCTCTGTTTCACACGTGGTCTCTGTTTCCTCTCTCTCTGTTTCCACGTGTCTCTTGTTTCCTCTCTCTCTGGTTTCACACGTTGTCTCTGTTTCCTCTCTCGTCTGTTCCACACGGTCTCTTGTTTCCTCTCCTCTGTTCACACGTCCTGTTTCCTCTCCCCTCCTCTGGTTTTTCTTACACGTGTCTCTGCTTCCTCTCTCTCTGTTTCACACGTGTCTCTGTTTCCTCTCTCTCTGTTTCACACGTGGCTCTGTTTCCTCTCTCTCTCTGTTTCACACGTGTCTCTGTTTCCTCTCTCTCTGTTTTACACGTTGTCTCTGTTTCCTCTCTCTCTGTTTCACCACGCTGTCTCTGTTTCTCTCTCTGTTTCACACGCTGTCACTGTTCCTTCTCTCTGTTTCACACGTGTCTCTGTTCCCTCTCTCTCTCTGTTTCACAAACGTGTCACTGTTTCCTCTCCTCTCTCTTGTTTCACACGGTGTCTCTGTTTCCTCTCTCTTCTCTGTTTCACACGTGTCTCTGTTTCCTCTCTCTGTTTCACACGTGTCACTGTTCCTCTCTCTCTGTTTCACACGTGTCTCTTTTTCCTCTCTCTCTGATTTCACACGTGTCTCGTTTCCTCTCTCTCTGTTTCCACACGTGTCTCTGTTTCCTCTTCTCTCTGTTTACACGTGCTCTCTGTTTCCTCTCTCTCTCTGTGTTCACACGTGCACTGTTTCCTCTCTCTCTGTTTTCACACGTGTCTCTGTTCCTCTCTCTCTGTTTCACACGTGTCTCTGTTTCCTCTCTCCTCTGTTTCACAGTGTCTCTGTTCCTCTCTTCTGTTTCACACGGTGTCACTGTTCCTCTTTCTCGTCTGTTTCACACGTGTCTCTGTTTCCTCTCCGTTTCACCACGTGTCACTGTTTCCTCTCTGTTTCACCACGTGTCCACTGTTTCCTCTCTCTCTGTTTCACACGTGTCTCTGTTTCCTCTCTCTCTGTTTTCACACGTGTCTCTGTCCTCTCTCTCTGTTTCACACGTGTCTCTGTTCCTCTCTCTCTGTTTCACACGTGTCTCTGTTCTCCTCTCTCTCTGTTCTCACACGTGTCTCTTGTTTCCTCTCTCTCTGTTTTAAACACGTGTCTCTGTTTCCTCTCTCTCTGTTTCTCACGTGTCTCTGTTTCCTCTCTCTCTGTTCACACGTGTGTCTGTTTCCTCTCTCTCTGTTTCACCCACGTCGTCTCTGGTTCCCTCTCTCTCTTGTTTCACACGTGTCTCTGTTTCCTCTCTCTCTGTTTTCACACGTGTCACTGTTTCCTCTCCTCTTCTCTGTTTCACACGTGTCTCTGTTTCCCTCTCTCTGTTTCACACGTTGTCACTGTTTCCTCTCTCTCTCTGTTCACAGTGTCACTGTTTTCCTCTCTTCTGTTCACACGTTGCTTGTTTCCTCTCTCCTCTGTTTCACACGTGTAATCTGTTCCTCTCTCTCTGTTTCACACGTGTCTTGTTTCCTCTCTCTCTGTTTCACCGTGTCTCTGTTTCCTCTCTCTCTGTTTCACACGTGTCTCTGTTTCCTCTCTCTCTGTTTCACACGTGTCTCTGTTTCCTCTCTCTCTGTTTCACACGTGTCCTCTGTTTCTCTCTCTCTGCTTTCACACGTGTCTCTGTTTTCCTCTCTCTCTGTTTCACACGTTCTACTGTTTCCTCTCTCTCTAGTTTCACACGTGTCACTGTTTCCTCTCTCATCTCTGTTTCCACACGTGTCTCTGATTTCCTCTCTCTCTGTTCACACGTGTCTTGTTTCCTCTCTCTCTGTTCACACGTGTCTCTGTCCTCTCTCTCTCTGTTTCCACACGTGTCTCTTGGTTCCTCTCTCTGCTCTGTTTCACACGTGATCTCTGTTGCCTCTCTCTCTGTTTCAACACGTGTCTCTGTTTCCTCTCTCTGTTTCACACGTGTCTCTGTTTCCTCTCTCTCTGTTTTACAGTGTCTACTGTTTCCTCTCTCTCTTGTCACGTGTCTCTGTTTCCTCTCTCTCTGTTTCACACGTGTCATGTTCCTCTCTCTGTTTGCACACCGTGTCTCTGTTTCCTCTCTCTCTCTGTTCACAACGTGTCTCTGTTTCCTCTCTCTCTGTTTACACGTGTCTCTGTTTCTCTCTCTGTTCACACGTGTCTCTGTTCCTCTCTCTCTGTTACCCCACGTGGTCTCTGTTTCCTCTCTCTCTCTGTTTCACACGTGATCACTGTTTCCTCTCTCTACTGTTTCACACGTTGCTCGTTCCTCTCTCTCCTCTGTTTCACCACGTGTCTCTGTTTCCTCTCTCTCTGTTCACACGTGATCTCTGTTTACCTCTCTCTCTCTGTTTCCACACGTGTCTCTGTTTCCTCTCTCTCTGTTTCAACACCGATGTCTCTGTTTCCTCTCTCTCTGTTTCACACGTGTCTTGTTTCCTCTCTCTCTGAATTTTCACCGTGTCTCTGTTTCCTCTCCTCTGTTTCACACGTGTCTCTGTTCTCTCTTTCTGTTTACACACACGTTGGTCACTGTTCCTCTCTCTCTCTGTTTCAACACGTGTCTCTTGTTTCCTCTCTCTCTCTGTTTCACACGTGTCTCTGTTTCCTCTCTCTTCTGTTTCACACGTGTCTCTGTTTCCTCTCTCTCTGTTTCACACGTGTCTCTGTTTCCTCCTCTCTCTGTTTCACACGTGTCTCTGTTTCCTCTCTCTCTGTTTCACACGTGTCTCTGTTTCTCTCTCTGTTTCAACGTGTCTCTTTCCTTCTTCTCTGTTTCACCTCTCTGTTCCTCTCTCTCTGTTTCACACGTGTCACTGTTTTCCTCTCTCTCTGTTTCACACGTGTCTCTGTTTCCTCTCTCTCTGTTTCACACGTGTCTCTGTTCCTCTCTCTCTGTTTCACACGTGTCTCTGTTTCCTCTCTCTCTGTTTCACACGTGTCACTGTTTCCTCTCTCTCTGTTTCACACGTGTCTCTGTTTCCTCTCTCTCTGTTTCACACGTGTCCTGTTTCCTCTCTCTCTGTTTCACACGTGTCACTGTTTCCTCTCTCTCTGTTCACACGTGTCTCTGTTCCTCTCTCTGTTTCACACGTGTCACTGTTTCCTCTCTCTCTGTTTCACACGTGTCACTGTTTCCTCTCTCTCTGTTTCACACGTGTCACTGTTTCCTCTCTCTCTGTTTCACACGTGTCTCTGTTCCTCTCTCTCTGTTCACACGTGTCACTGTTTCCTCTCTCTCTGTTTCACACGTGTCACTGTTTCCTCTCTCTCTGTTTCACACGTGTCACTGTTTCCTCTCTCTCTGTTTCACACGTGTCACTGTTTCCTCTCTCTCGTTTCACACGTGTCGCTGTTTCCTCTCTCTCTGTTTCACACGTGTCTCTGTTTTCCTCTCTCTCTGTTTCACACGTGTCTCTGTTTTCCTCTCTCTCTCTGTTTCACACGTGTCACTGTTTCCTCCTCTCTCTGTTTCACACGTGTCTCGTTTCCTCTCTCTGTTTCACACGTGTCTCTGTTTCCTCTCTCTGTTTCACACGTGTCACTGTTTCCTCTCTCTCTGTTTCACACGTGTCACTGTTTCCTCTCTCTCTGTTTCACACGTGTCTCTGTTTCCTCTCTCTCTGTTTCACACGTGTCACTGTTTCCTCTCTCTCTGTTTCACACGTGTCTCTGTTTCCTCTCTCTCTGTTTCACACGTGTCACTGGTTTCCTCTCTCTCTGTTTCACACGTGTCACTGTTTCCTCTCTCTCTGTTTCACACGTGTCTCTGTTTCCTCTCTCTGTTTCACACGTGTCTCTGTTTCCTCTCTCTCTGTTTCACACGTGTCACTGTTTCCTCTCTCTCTCTGTTTCACACGTTACCTCTCTCTCTCCTGTTTCACACGTCTCACTGTTTCCTCTCTCTCTGTTCACACGTGTCAACTGTTTCCTCTCTCTCTGTTTCACACGTGTCTCTGTTTCCCTCTCTCTCTGTTTCACACGTGTCTCTATTAATAGTTAATGATTTTGCTTCTGTTTCTACGACCACGCAGTTCTTTGCGATGATATACTATTTCGCATATTGGCGTGTTTTGTCAAAATTTGGAAGAGCTTGTTATGAAGACTTCATCAACACTTAACTAAGAATATATTAATATAATTACCAGTTCGGAATTTCCGCAAATGTCCATTCATTCTCACAAGGCTCTTATTGAACTAGTGGCTAGAATTTATACGGCTTTGGTAAAAAGGAATTTGCAATTGGTGTATTTTTTTAGATTTATCTAAAGCCTTTCGGCAACTGTAAACCACGATATTCTGCCTTCATTAACTGCATAAAATACGGGTTTCAGGGACATTGTCTATATCTGGCTCTAGAATTAACCACACACTAACCAGGAGAGGCTGAGGAAACAACCCGTGTAATCAATGTTAACTATAACACTGACCAACCTTACATAACACAGCACTAAACCTATATGTCAGTATAAAAATGATGACTCAAAAATAATTCCGTGGAGTTATGGTGTAACCGCAAGGTTCATTTTGGGACCACTATTATTATTATTTTATATAAATGATTTTGCTTCTGTTTCTAAGACCACCTTTCCAGTTCTTTTTGCTAGATACCAAACTGTTTATTTCTAACAATCTGATCTTCCAAATTATTCAGAATGGTTGCAGAAGTGAATAAATTGCATTAAATGTAAAAAAATCTAACTTTTGTTTTTTGCTTAATAAAAAAAATGTGAAAGAGATCAAATCAAAATTTACATTAATAATGAACGAAATAAACATGTTCATCTACATGTTTTTTAAGGAGTTCAGATGAGATAAATTTGTGCCTGGAAGGAACAAGGTCGATAAAGTTTTGCAGATAATAGAGATAACTAAGTCTATTGGAATCATAGGTAAATTAGAACGTAGTAATCATAAATGTGTGCTAAACACTTTAACTAACAGTCTTATTTATCCTAATATAAATTATGGCAATGTTGTTTTTGGGGAAATACCTTCCACTACTTACCAAACACAAATGTTCATTCTACAAAAGAGTTTCCCGTATAGCTTACTCTTTCCAAACCTGATGCTCCAAGTGCACCTTTGTTTTTCGAATTAAAACAATATTTTATATAATAGTTCTTATGAACATGATACTTTTGTATTTAGATCACTTGTATGATGATATTGGTCCTTCTTATATAAAACATTATTTTTTATTATAACCATCAGGTTCATCATTATTCTACAAGGCAAGGCTGCAAAACAGCACCTTCATCTGCCATTATTTAAAACCTCTCGTGATCAACGGACAATTAGATTCATGAGTTAAAATATGGAACAGATATATCCATCTTCTGGATTCATCACACACATTAACATGTATAAAAACAACTAAAACATGAATTAATGGCTAAGTTATTTGTGCTGAGTACAGAGCAAATGAACTCAAAGGAAATGAATTGTGTGGAGTTTGTATATTTGACACGTTGTTATTTTGTATTTGAACTTGGTATTTTGAGTAATGTTAGTAACTTGGCATGGGTTGAAGTTACTCTGATTCTTATTTATTGTCTACTGGGAGTGGTGTTGCTATAGCCTTACTTGGCTTTCTACCTCCCCAACCATCCATCCATCCCATCAATTTCTATCAATCGATGGATCGATCTCGCTTCCCACTTGTCCGTTGCCGGGTCGTGGGGGCAGCTGTTGGACAGCTCCAGCCCCTATAGGCGCCCCCTGCAGGTTGGGGGGGGGTGGGGGGTTTTTCCACAGAAGACGGCCTCATGGTTCTACCGGGCCTGTTGGTCCTCTCATAAGGGGCTTCTGAACCGCTCTTTTGTCTGAACCCGTCACCTAGACTGTTTTGCCCTGGGAGAACCCTACCAGGGGCAACCAAGCCCACGACAACAGAGCTCGCAGGATCATTCAGGTCAAACCCTCCACCACGTTAAGGTGTGGTTCCAAGGAGGGGCCATTTCTGTTTATTTATTTTGTGTATTCGTACTCCAATGGATGTTTTTTTATGTTCTTTTTTTCCCTTTGAATGGCTAACTCTAAAAGTGCTAAATAAAATTAAAACAAATAAATGTGAAGAGGTGCTTTTGGTCAGATGAGACAAAAATTTAACTTTTTTGGCCCAAATGCAAATACGTTATGTATGGAGCAAACCCTAACACTGCTCCATCGTCCTGAGTGCACCATCCCAGTGTCAAATATGGTGGGGGAGCATCATGCTATGGGCTGCTTTTCCTCAGCGGGACTGGGAAGATTGTAAGAATAGTTGGGAAGATGGATGGGAGCCAAATACAGAGACATTTTTGGAGGAAAACCTGCTGGAGTCAGCGCAAGAGAATTGAGGCTGGGGCGGAGATTCAACCTTCCAGCAGGAAAATGAACCTAAACACCAAGCTAAATCTACAATGGAATGTTTAAAAACAAACATATTATGTGTTAGAATGGCTCAGTCAAAGTCCTGACCTAAATCCTATTGAAAACTGTGGAAAGACCTGAAAAACTAGCTTGTTCACAAACGCTCTCCTTCTAATGTGAACAGAGCTTGAGTTGTTTTGTTAAAGAGGAATGGGATAAAATGGTCTCTACATGTGCAAAACCTTGTAGTCAAACCCAGAAGAACTTGCTGCTGTTTATGCAGCAAAAGGGTTTCACAAAGTATTAATTCATGCTGTTGATCTTATGCACGCCCCACTTTTCACAAACTTTTCTATTTTTTGAAAAATAATAGAATCATGTATCATTTTGCTTTCACTTCACAGTTGTCATGTTCTTGTGTGTGAACTTTCAGTAAAAAAATTCAGCATAAAATCTTCATGTTTATGGTTGTAAAACATGACACAATGTGCTAAAGTTACAGTGTATAGTACTTTCAAGAGTCTCAAGTAAATGAAAGACGACTGATTGACAGTGCATTTTTATTGATCGTAATTCATTGCTCAATGAAGAAAACAGTAAAAAACACAGGTTTATGTGATAATAACCAGCAGCTCTGTAGCTTTATTTTTCATCATCCATGGTCAAGTGACCTGTGGAAGTTTCCAATCTGAGTGTGAATAAAGCCATCTGTCTTCATCAGATCATAATATCAGATCAATGTAATAATACATTAAGTAGGACAGAATTAAAGCTCCAGGATCAGACGCCTGGAGAGTCTGTGACCCGCGCCGCCTAAAGGACTTCACTTTTTCTTCTCACGTCTTCGTCTCTTTATTTGGAGGTGACTTTTTGTCTCCAGGTTCTTGATGGAGCTCAGACCTGTTCCAACTGAGCCGTGATGCTGGACCTTTCTGTTTATTCTCCTCAGTCTGAGGCGTCGGCTCTGGAGCTGCTGCTCATCATTATCTCCAGTGTCCATTTGTTGAGAAAGCAAAGAGATCAGAAATCATTCATCACAACTGGTCACCATAATTCACAAGAATTAATATGGAAAGACAATGAAATATTATGATAAAATAATCAGGTCTTTTAAATGTGAAAGCTCCCGTGTATCGAGTGTGGGCTGGTGTTGTGACTGGGAAGAGGGAGATAACTGAATATGATGATTATTGAATGTTTTTGATGAGGATATAAACACAATCACATGGTTAACACTTCATCTGCATATTAACCTTTAATGGTAGAATGGATTTAAGATTAAAATCTCTTTAAAACAAACTCCAACAGCCTCAGTGTTTTTTATTCAGACAAAATCAGACAGAAAATGCTCCAGGTCAGAACAGTCTCATAAAGTCAGGAACTCACTTCAGTGTCTCCGTCGACAGTGAGGGCCTCTGTTTCAAGGACGAGGAGCTTCTCACGTCTGACTCCGTCAGAATGTTACCCACAGCTCCAGCTCGTGAGATGTGAGGGGTTGGACTTCAGAGCTGAGGCCAGAAGAGGAACAGTGATCTTTGACAAACCACAGTAACTCAATCTGAATAAAGAATAAATGAAGTGAATTAAAGTCCAGAGATAAAACAGAAAATACAGTCATGAGAAGAATCCAAACTGGAAAGAGTTAATAAGAAAAACAATATTATTTCTTAGTCTAAACTTTCTAATATAGTTTTGAACAAATACAAATCTTAATGTATAAAACGCAAAAAATAAATAAATACATTTCATTTATTACGTCTCTTTTTAACAACATTTACCAGTGAGAACAGATGTTTACATACATTTATAAAAAGACAACAGTTTGCATTTTTTCTCACTGTCTGACATGGAAAACCAGAATTAACTTTTATATTTTAGGTCAATATAGAATAAAAAAAGAATTTTTATATTTGCAATTCCAGAAGAATGAGAGATAGAATTTTTCTACACATTTTTTAAATACTTTTTCCACAAAAGTTAAAACACATGTTCATGAATATTTGTAGCGTTGCTTTAAACTGTATCAACTCGGTCAAAACGTTTTGGATTTCCTTCCACAAGCTTCCACAATAGTTGGATAGTTTGGTCCATTCCTTCAAAAAGGCTTTTTTCCAAACGTGACCATGGTCCAATGTATGGACAAACAGACAACAGGATATGTCTCCAAAACATTAAAGTCTTTATCCTTGTGTTTGTTTTGAGTCCAGAGCTTCTTCCTGGCAGAGTTCCCTCTCAGCCCATGTCGGTACAGGACTTGTTTCAACTCTGGATAAAAGACAAACCTTACAGGTTCAGCATCTTCAGCAGGTCTTTTGTTCTTGGTTGATCTTCACATTTCAGACACAGCAACGTTCCATGCTCTGGACACCAGAACCCGCCTTCTTCCGTATCGTATGATGACTGGCCATTTCCATCATTGTTTTAACCAATGAACTGACCTTAAGTGTCTGTAAATTAACACCCAAGGATGAACCGAGTTGTGCTTCCAAGGTCATGACATCATTAACTGCCCCCAGCAT